>NKZZ01001379.1:0-51326 GCA_002370815.1 Metschnikowia hamakuensis
TCCCGTGGCTGCTGCCCAAACGTATACTCATAGGTATACTCTCTGGATTTCAGTACTCTCTGGATTTCAGTACTCACTGGTCAACGTTGGTCTGGTGGAGCCTTAATCTTTTCGATTGTCTTGCTTACCTTCTGGTCATTTTTCCACTAGAAAAACGTGAAAGAACAGAAGAAAAAGGAAACAGAAATGGTCCGAGTCATATGAATCATTGTCAGGGCAGAACTTGCTCAGAGCCTTGGGTGCGCTTGTCAAGCCTGTGGGTTTGGGCGAGGCCCAGGCCTTGGTTCTCTCCAAGAGAGAGGCTCAGAACTACAAGGTTTCCTCGTTGAACGTGCCTTTCGTGTTGCTCACCATCAGTACACTCTAAGATAAACCATGATGAAGTGTGGCAAGAGAAGATCGATCCTAATCGTCACCAGTGAAATGGAGACATCCTCAGTAACAAGTGCCATGTAACAACAAGCCAATTAGTAAGGAGAGGTGGTGATTGGTTGAGTCATATTTGATCTTATCTTGTCTTATCTTAGTTTGTCTTATCTCATATTCAGTACTAGGAGTAGTGGTGTTCTACTTATACTAAACTGAATATCTGCTGTTCTCTGACAGATATATATAGTTCCCTTAGCCGTCTTTGGATCTTTGGTGGTTGGTGGTTGGTGGTTGGTGGAACTTTTGGTCGTGCGCGACCCAGAAATAGATTATGTCCCAAAAAATAAAAAGAAATAAGGATATGTATGAATAGGCGTTGTTTTGATGAGTGTTATTGAAAAGTTTTTTTGTAGTAAAAAGAATTTGAAAATAACGGGGCGGTTGAAAAAACTTAAGTAAAAAAGTTATGAAATGCCTTACTCATGAAAATTATTATATGAGTTTTGAATTCACAAGGTACGGATTGCAGAAGATGACAACAGTTGGTGGTCAGGTAAATATCGTTGATATTGTTGCGCGTTTATATAAACGCGATCATAATCTGGCACGTGAGTCTCATTGGCTTCCAATAACGCTTTTAAGTAGGGAAATTCGGTAGTCATTTCTTCGCTTGTATTATTGTTTCTGGTATATCTGATCTAGGAATCCTTTATATAATCTTGGAATCTTAGTCCTTATCACAAGCTGAGCTGAAGGGATTTCCCACCTTATATCCAAATGGCTGGCCTGGATCCGACGGAGCCACAGTTCAAGGAAGAGAAAAGTATAATTGCGCTGTAAAAAAACTGGGGGGGCCCGCATATTTATATACCGCAGGAACATCCGGTTTTGTGGCGGCACAAATATGAAACGCGCGCGGCCTGCGAATATAAATTGCAGCCAAATCCGCTTCTCAATACTTCCACCCTTTTTTTCAACACCCATCGAACTTCCACCCTTTTTTTCACCACCCTCTTTTTTCATCACCACCCGGAGGCTTATATCCCTCATGAGTGATTCCTATCAGAGGGCTGTTATTGGTTGCTGATAACTCCTCCTCGGAGTCGCCCCTTCGTGCTGACTCTGCGTGAGGGGATATTATCAGAGATCATTCATTGGTTCCAGATACTCCACTGGTCGGCTTTATACCCAAGAGTGGTTAATTCCTCCGTGATTCATCTGTATCTCCGCATTCTGAACCGAGAAGTCCCTTCTCCTCTTCTTGAGTTTCAGTATGCTGTACATATGAGACGTGCGAGTCTCATATGTTCAACAGATGGTAAATATCGTTGATATGGCAAATATCGTTGATAATGCAAATAATAAATTAGGGGGTATGTTTTCACAATTTATTTACAAGTTTAATTTACCTTCTGGAGATTCTATAAACCGTGTTTTGCAAAAAATAGCTTAAGAATCAGCTTTTCTGAATGTTTTTAGAGAAGATGTATTTAAAAATGCCATTAATTTAGACCGAATAACACGTTTTCGGTTGGGGGGCGGCCACGTAGGCTATGCTGCCATTAGGTACAAAAATAACTGAGTATGGAATATTAAATAGACAGCTTTCCCCATTTGGACTCTTTCTTTCTTAAATTCTAGACTGTACTTAGTATAGAGAGGCCGGAGGTTCAGGAGATCAAGAGAACTCTAGGAAATTTGAGAAATCACGAAAAAGAGAGTAAAGGAAGCACAGTTTACGCGTCCTGCATATAAGAACAAGTCATCTATTTAAACCAACAGATCTACAAATCGTCTGTATATAAATATGATTGTTTGAAAAAGACTATGGAAGCATTTAGACAGGAAAGGATAGATCAAGAACGGTCTAGAACGGTCTGGAACGGTCTGGAACGGTCTGGAACTCTTCTATACACTCCTGATCGCTATTTTGGAACCAATTCCGGCTCAGAGACTCTAGTATTGTGGTTTTCCAGACCCATTTGGTCCATTGCCATATGGCCCATACCCCAAATCCAGGGCCTGATACCTTCTCCAATGCCCAACCAATAGCCTCTAATCTATCATCAGTCTATGATCCAAGCAACCTCTAGAGACTGAATAGCCTCAAAAACCCAGAGAATTCATACCTCGTATTTCATTGGCTCAGCCCTCCACGCTAAGTACCAATGGAACCAATGACGATTCAAAAGTGCCAGCAGATCTGCTTAGCAAAAAACCGTTGGAACGATTGGAAAAGCAAAAACAGCGTGAGGCTGAGCGGATTTCCAAGGAGATTCAAAGGGCAGAGCAACTTCGGATTGAAACAGAAGAAAGGGAGAAAAAGAAAGAGAGAAAAAGAAAGAGAGAAAAAGAAAGAGAGAGGCCTTGGAGGCAGGGAAAGACCAAGAGCGTGAACAAGAAAGGTGTCTTGTAGTCTTGAAGTCTTGTAGTCTTGAAGTCTTGAAGTCTTGTAGTCTTGGAGCTTGGAGCTTGGAGCTTGGAGCTTGGAGCTTGGAGCTTGGAGCTTGTAGTTTTGAAGTCTTGGAGTCCTGGAGTCTCTCAGATGGTGCAAGTAATGTATGACACTTACTCCGTTCTGTATTTTGGTTTGGAGGGAACTGCAGATGTAGACATTGGCTTTGGTTTGGGTTTGGATTTGGGTTTTTTGTGGGTTTTCCATGGTGTGCCTGCATATAGCCGCCGCTTCTCCTCTCTCTGGATCCGTTTAATTTCCCTTTCTCTCTGCTGTCTTCTCTCTCGACATGTCACCTTGCAATCCCGCTTTTTCTTTCCCTCCCGACGACGACGGTGACGATTCTGCTCTTGGTCGACCTGGGCGTTGTGTGCAGTCCCATCGAGAACTCGACCATTATTCATATTTTCAGGCACCACACTGATGTTAAATTCCCCTGAAAAGTAATTTTTTAGAGCGGAGAAATCCCCCAATGAGGCAAACTCCGTCCGTGTAAAGTCCACGGCCGCTGCTGCAAACTGAGCCTCTTGAACACTGGAGTACTGCAGAAAGTAATAATCCAGAGGCCGTTCATTGACGATTTTTTCATCGTCTGCATCGTCTCGAAGCGAGATTTTCACCTCTGGCGAAGGCCCGGCGAAAAGACGGAACTCAAAGCCTTCGTCCTGGGAAGTTTCGGCGTCCAGGGCGATTTTTTGGGGCTGAACCACGTGATTTTGGTCGTTTTCCCCCAATTTTTCGACATTTCGAACCGGAATTTCCACCTCTTCAAACTCAAACGCTGGCAAATACACCTCGCCATCGCTGGGTTCTTCTTCGGACTCATAGAGAGTTGATCTTGACACTCTGGGGTTAGTAAACGCTGCGGGAGAGACTTCCGGATAGGGGAGATGCTTCCGGATGGGGAAGAGAGGGCTTCCGGATTAGGAAGGATCTATTTCCCAATTGGGAACGCCGCATCCGAATTAGGCCGGTTTCTTTCCCATTTAGGACGGGTTGTCGACGCATGTCATCTGCACGGGGTCATTTTACGTACACCTTGTAATCCATGTTCAAGTTGGAGTAAATGCGCGATGCTCATTTCACCAGAGAGGCAATGATGCGGGCTCATAACGCGTGAAAGGGCTCATAACCAAATTCCAGAAAGACCAATAAAAACCATATTCTTTGATTTTTCCAGATTCATAGTAATTCTAGAGGTGAATAAAACGTTTTAAAATTAATACTATAAAGTGTAATATACGGTACAGTATACCTTTTTGGAGCCCTAAAAAAAGGGTCGTGCCGTGCTCATAAAAGGACTAGTAATTCTCAGCAATTTCTCAGTTAATTAGTAGCTATTTATCAGTCATCAGTAAATGACCAAATGTTAAATTAAGGTAATTGGTGGGCTCTGGATATGGAAAATCTCTTTATACAGGAAACAAGCCCAATTTCATGGAAAAAAGCCCAGTTTCATGGAAATAAGCCCAATTTCATGGTGCGCTGAAGAATCCACCAATAGATGAATAGAAAATGGCCCTAAAAACCATCTTTTTCCAAGCAAATCTTCCAAGCAAATCTTCCAAGCCAATCTTCCAAACGATCCTCTTCCAAAGGATCAGAGATCAGACAAAAATCAGACAAAAATCAGACAAAAATCAGACAAAAATCAGACAAAAATCAGACAAAAATCAGAGACAAGACCAGAGACCCTTTTTGATATTCGAGTGGATGTCCAGGAGAATCTTGGAAGTCTTTCTAGTCACCAGACCGACCTAGTACTATCCCGACCTAGTACTGTCCTGAGGATTAGTTTTGTCCCGACCTAGTACTGTCCTGCACTTAGTCCTGTCCCGAAGATAGTACTGTCCTGCCATTGGCCATTGTCAGATTATCCAAGGTATGGTGACTGATTCCGTAATCTCTTCTTAATCCCATCTCCTTCCTGACTGTGCAGTACTGAGCTGGATTTCCAGTACTTTTAAAAACCCATAGTACTCCTCACAAATATCCTTGGCTGATTCCACGGCATGCTGGGCGAATTCCTTGACGTTTCACTCGGAGAAAAAGACCCCGAGGTAATTGTTGCGGCCCGTCCGTTTGGGCTGACCATTAAACCCATTCATAAGGTTCCACCAATAAGCATACGGATTCCGTTTCTCAGCATGTGGAACCGGTCCAGAACGTCTGGATGGCCAGTTTCTCCTGCACAAACTAGGGTTCCGTCTTCCATTCCTGCACACCCTGGGCCATGCTGACCACCGTGGCATCGTGTCTTTTTTTGAGCCATGCTGACCACCGTGGCATCGTATCTTTTTTGATCTTCAAAAGTGCTTCCAACTCGCTCTGGTTGTAGTCATAAACCTCCTTGGGCCACACTATATTGCCAGGGCACGGCTTAAAGTAGCTCTGGCCGAACGTAGGATAATCAGCACATAGTTTTGGACGCACGGGGCGGTGGAGTCTTTTTGCCAAATCAAGCTATGTCCAAAAATAGTCCTGGAAGTCTTGGAAGTCTTGGAAGTCTTGGAAGTCTTGGAAGTCTTGGAAGTCTTGGAAGTCCTGATCCTGAGTCTCACCATAATGGAGTATTGGCCGCCTGCACAGTACGGATGATATCGACTCTTCGTTGTAATTTGGGAGGAAGAAAGCCCACGTGATTATCCGGGTCCCTTTTTTCCGACTCCTTCACCCCAGATTTTTCCTTCGGTTCCTTCATGTCAACTTCCGTAAGCATTCCTGCACTCCACACCCGTTCATAAACCAAAGGAAAATGTTCCTTGATATACAAAGCAGCGGCGTCGAGATCCACATAGTGGAGTTGGAGCTTGCAGAACTTGGCAAGTCCATTTTTCTCCACGAACCCGTTCTGGCTGACTCCCACCATCTCAAAGAATAAAACCCAAAGTCTCTTTTTGGCCTCGTCACTCACCTCGTCCACCAAAAGCGACGATGCCCATGCCATCTCCGAAACCGCTTGTGAAACAAGCAAAGATACCTGGAGATCCACCGCACACTTTTTGCCGTTGACTTCAAACACATAGAGCGGCGTGTACATAAGCCAGTGCTTTTCATCCACCACTTTCGGGCCACACACAAGTTCCCGGAGCCCAATGGGGTACTCGTTGACAATACACTCGATTTCAAGCGCATGTTTTTTGGCCTGGATCTCTGCGGCAGCCACTCGTGCTTGTTCGGCTTCTTTGGCCTTTTGCTTCTGCTGCTCGATTTCCTGCTGCCGGAGCTGCTCGAGCCGTTTTTCCTCCTCGGCTTTCCTCATTCGTTCTTTTTCCTTCTCTGCCTGAAGGAACATCTCTTTGCGGGCCTTTTTCTTGGCCTGTACTTTCTCCTGCCACATCTTGGCCTGTTCGGCTGCTTTGGTCCGTTGCTCTTCTTGTGCCTTGTGTAGAGCTGCTGCAGCAGCCACTTCCTCGGGGCTCTGCCCCGGCTTCTCCTCCTTTTCCAGCTTCTCCTCCTTCTCCAGCTTCTCCTCCTTCTCCTCCTTCTCCAGCTTTTCCAGCTTTTCCAGCTTTTCCAGCTTTTCCAGCTTCTCCTCCTTTTCCAGCTTCTCCAACCTCTCCACGTCTCTTTTCTTGGCTGGAGGCCCCGAATGGCCCGGAAAATGCCGCTTTTTCACCGGAGAATCCTCCGGCTCATCGTGCATCTCACCTTCACTCTCCACAGGACTTATTTGTTTCCCCACACTCTGTCCATGGACATCCAGCTTGTCGCTCATTCTCTGCTCGAGAAGCAACACCTCTCGAGGATCGTACTGCGACGAGTGCTTGGCAATATCCACGGGCCTCATTCCATCCTGGTCTCGCTTGACGTTCGGATCCGCTCCCTTGGCCAAGAGAAACCGCGTCACATCGTAAACTCCTCTTCCCACGGAAGCCAAGAGCGCATTGACTCCAATCGAGTTCTTTTGGTTGATATCAAAAGACCCCGGATTGAGCCCAAGTAAAATATCCACAAGCTCCACGTGTCCGTTTCGGGCAGCGATGTTGAGAATATCCGGCATTTTCAGGAGCGTGAATGCATTGGTGACGAAATCTTCGGCTGCAGACTCCTTAAGGCCTTGAGCCGCATACTTGTAAATCAACAAGTTGGACTTTTTCCTGGCCAAATCAGAGAAGTAGCTCTCCGTGGGGTCCTCAACCACTTTCCGGGGCAGAGGAGCCGCATTGGGCGACGAATCCTTAAGCATATCAATAATCTCCTCGTACTCGTCGTCTTCCTCTTTAAGATGGAGGAGTTTGGTGAGCGTGGAGTAGCCATCGATATTGCAGATATTGGGATCAGCTCCGTTTTCGAGAAGAGCACTGACGGTCTCGGTATGTTTGTTTTCAGCCGCATCCATCAATGGGGTCTCGAAATCCCCCACTTCAAGGGCTTGCTTGTTGACATCAGCACCGTTGGAAATGAGATACTTGACGATCTCCGTGTGGCCTGCTAGTGCTGCTTCGTGGAGACACGTAAAACCTCCGAAATCACTTTCGTTGGGACTGGCTCCTTTTCGGAGAAGCTCTCTGACCTCGGCCAAATTGCCTTTTTTGCATGCTCTTTGTAATTGCGAGCGGCCCGTAGAGTCTCGTTTGATCTTGTAAGTTTTGATCAGCCCGAGCTTTTTCTCATGGAACCGAGCGGGCTCTTCACTCTCCGATTTCTCTGTTTCCGACCAATTCTCCGACTTTCCAGCCCGATTTTCTTTTTCCATTGCCTTTTCCAATCCCTTTTCTCCTTCATTTTCTGACTCGGACGCTTCGGAGTCGGAAACCACGATGTTCCGTTTAAGACGTCTTCTCTCCGGATCAGACCCTCTTTTCCGTAAGAAATTCTTGGACTGGTCCATGGAATAAGGACCTTCGTTGATGATGGTTTCGGCCTCCGAGAGTTCGTCATCCAGAACCTTGGGAGAAATTGTCAGAACCTTGGGAGAAGTTTCCAGAACCTTGGGAGAAATTGTCAGAACCTTGGGAGAAGTTTCGAGAACCTTGGGAGAAGTTTCCAGAACCTTGGAAGAAGTTTCCGGCACATAGGAAGAATCCATGGCCTTGATGTCAACCAATTTAAGGTCCATTTCATGAGGAATGTGCGGGTCCATGTTCCGGATAAAGTCGTCGGTGGTGGTGTTTCCAACGGGAGAAAGCACCGACGAGTCGGCGATGTAGGAAGCAGAGTCCAGCTCCGACCCACTAGCACCTTTTATGGGAGTTTCTCTTTTCACCGGCGAACTTGGACGTTGAAACATTTCCCTGCGGCCCTCTTCTTTTTCCTTCCTTTCTTTTTCCTCCGTTTCTTTTTCCTTCCTTTCTTTTTCCTTCCTTTCTTCTTTTTCCTTCACTTCCTTTTCTTTAGACTCTTCAGGGCCACTTTTTGCTTTGGGTAGAAGGTTTTCTTGCTTGTCATTCTCATTCAGTTGAAGCCGTGGAGCCAGCTCCACGTGATTCTCCTTTTCCTTTTCCTTATGTTCCACTTTAGGCAGGTTATGTTCCACTTTAGGCAGTTTATGTTCCACTTTAGGCAGGTTATGTTCCACTTTAGGCTGTTTATGTTCCACTTTAGGCTGTTCATGTTCCACTTTAGGCTCTGGTTCCACTTTAGGCTGTTTATGTTCCACTTTAGGCTCTGGTTCCACTTTAGGCTGTTTATGTTCCCCTTTAGGCTCTGGTTCCCCTTTAGGCTCTTTAGCTTCCGCTTTGAGCTCTCTCGGCTCCGCTTTAGGGTCTCGAGGCGCCTCCTTTGGCTTTCCTTTTTGCGGAAGTGCAGGACGTGCATACGACTTTGGCTTGGACTGGTCTCTATCGTACTTTCTGCTGGTCAGCCTGCGGTCGTCCAAGAGCTCCTTGCCGTCGTTCCGGGGGTCGGGCCTGCGCTCGAAATCCTTTTCCCGTCTCCACGCCCCGTCGTACTTCTTTCCGGGCCGGTACTTGCTTCCTTGGTACAGGTCGTACAGATTGGGCTGGCGCCGCCGGGGGCCCGACCCGGACCCTCGGAAGTTGTAGTAGTCATGGCCCTCGTTCCGCCTATACGACCCGCTCTGGTCCTTGTACCCACCCCCGTATCTCTTGCCTTGGTACCGGTTATAGTAATCATCACTCCGGTCATTCCGGTCCCCACCACCTCGGTCCCCACCACCTCGGTCATTTCCACCTCGGTCACCTCCACCTCGGTCACCTCCACCTCGGTCCCCACTTCGATCTCCTCCACTCCCGCCACCCCGGTCCCCACTTCTGCTTCCGCTTAAATGTCT
The DNA here is from genome assembly GCA_002370815.1 of Metschnikowia hamakuensis. NCBI lineage: Eukaryota > Fungi > Ascomycota > Pichiomycetes > Serinales > Metschnikowiaceae > Metschnikowia > Metschnikowia hamakuensis. The sequence goes on from NKZZ01001379.1 coordinate 9,060, forward strand.
ATCGTACATCGTAGGGCGCTTCTATGCAGTCCGTCTTCAGGATAGTGTTTCAGATAATGTTCCCAAAAATCTCTTCCAGAGATTCCTGTATATAACCTGTTCTTTCTCCCAGCGATACCAAAAGATTCTTGGTATTGTATCTGCTCTGTATCCGAGGCAGTAATAATTTGTATTTGATTGTGTACACGATGCAGTAATAATTTGTATTTGGTTCAGTTTTTGCTGTTGCTGGGCCTGTCTGCAGTACAAGCTCGGTGGTCCTGTATATAACACTGTCAATGGCAGCCTCAACGTTTTTTGCTTCCGTTTCTTAAAGCGTAGCTTGTATTGTAGCAATGAGCAGTTGTGTTTTAGCTGGGTTACGTGTTACTGGATTGTGGAGTTGAGTTTGGTTGTGCGAATTTTCGCTGACGTCCTGCACACAGTGCGGGGAGGGGGGGGGGTGGATAGATAGACCTTCATCTTAAGTCATCACCCAATTTTACACCACCAATTACTTCCTGTCTAATGGATTTTATGAATTAGTTGAGTGGAGAAGTGAAAGAGTGGGTTTTTTATACTGATTTCTTCGGAAACTGCATATTAACACGCATATGTGCAGGTCCACAGACCATCTATGCAGGTCGCGGCCCTCTGTGCAGCTCCAAACCCTCTCTGCAGTCCAGGTCCTCTCTGCAGTGCTCACATATCCCTTTTCAAGCCCAAATACCCTAATATAACGTCTTGGCGAGTTTTTAAAAGTACACTGGGGATTCCGAAATTGGCCAAACTTAAATTCACTTTTGTAACGTGGTATTCCTGTATATAAGCACGTTATATACCGGACCGCTCCAATATCTATACAGGAACATCCATTATCTAAAGTTTTTCTCTCTCCAATTTGTCCAGTCATTGTCTTCTATTTGCGTTGAAATGGGCCGTTCTACTGTCCCGGTGTACGGGTGTAGACAACGATCCAGGTGTCAATTCCGAGGGTATTCTATAATCGTAAAAACTAAACCATTTATGAGCTGCGCACGACCAATTAATAAAGAACATTCTAGCTTGAAAAAACTCTCTCTATACTCTTGCAATAGTAATCACCCTTGCTCTATATGCAGGTACACATATTCATGACTAAATTAAAATGAATAAAGTAGTGATGCAATTTTACTATGTCGCGGGACTCATTATGAGTAGCGCACGTCCCTTAGGGAATACGGTAGAAAATCATCTTGAGTTAATATTTTTTCCAATTAGGCAAATGTCTAAACCTACTCTTGCTATTCATTGACCTGTATTCATAAACTGTATGCCGGAACTGTACCACTGAGGATCACTAAATAAATTTTCATCTGAAGAATGAGTATTTTCCAGAACTTTCTTGAACTTCCATCTTTCTTGAAATTCCAGCTTTCTTGAAGTTTCCATTTTCTGGACTTCCAGCTTTCTTGAAGTTTCCATTTTCTGGACTTCCAACTTTCCTGTAACTTCCAGAATTCTTTCGAACATTCCAACATTCCAACATTCCAAACTCCAAAACTCCAATGAAGAATCACTGACTGAGATCAACTGATCATTTGTAATGTTCCAGAACTTCTGTATTATCGCCATCGATTGGACCATAGTATCTTCTTCATGAATCCATTGACCAATTGAAACCCCGATCGGCAACTAATATATCAGCCAGCTGATATTCACAACTAATAAATTAGCTGGCTGATATTCACCGAGCACCGAGCACCGAGCACCGAGTCTTTTGAGTTGATCAATGAAATCTCAAGTGACTGGAAATTCCACCTCCAGAATTTCACTGCCCAGAATTTCACTGCCCAGTGAGTCTCGTTGGCCAGGAAATCACTCATTCACCAGTGGAGTTTTCTTGGAAGTATGAGATATTGTGCAACAAGATTGAAACCAATATCCTTAAAATAGCCAAGAAATCTTTGCTGGTCTTCAGGATCCCCTTTAATTCTTTTTCTTGGCTCAATATTTTTGTCCAATCTTCTTTTTCAATCTCTTTTTGTCTTCAAGTGGACAGTTCGTTTTCCTTGAGTTTTTCGCCAAAATCCATTAACTCAAAGATCAAGCTCATGTTCGGGCAGATCCGGTCACAGGCATCCACCACGTGGCCCAGGCCACTGACCTGTTGCACGAAAGCATGCGGGGAGTTGCGGGTTCCGGATTTCAAGAGCTCATAGGCCTCATTCACCGAAAGACCAAACTTCGTCATGAAGTACGCCACCACCACACACGCCAGGCGCAGCACGCCACACTGGCAATGGACCAAGATCTTCTTGCCCGGCTGGTCCATGGTCGCTATTAGCTTGGTGATCTCAGGCAAGTCCTGCAGGATCTTGGAGGTGTGGGACCACGGCACCCAAAGATACTGCTTGCGGCCGTTCTCCGAGTCAAAAGAGCTGCTGAGATCCACACACTCCTTGGCCACGTTGATCACCAAGTCGTAGTCATTGATGTCAATCTTAAAGTCGGACGTATGGGGGTCTGAAAAGAGATATAGCGTCAGGTTGAGCGCATTGGCCGGGCCATCGGGGTATGCATACACCATCAGACTCTCCTGGAGTTCCTCGGGAATGGTGAATGTGTAGCTTTCGTGGTGAGACGAATTGGAATGCACGGATTTGGACGGCAGCCCAGATAAGGGCTTGGGAACCTTTTCCTCCACCTTATAGTCCAAGTGCTGGCCCAACGCTCCCAGACTTGGCTCTGACAAATGTCGCTTGGTGGACGTGGCGCCGTTCACGGCGTCCTCGGGGAAAATGCCCGGTTTGAAGATCTCGGAGTCGTCAATCAAGTCCACAGCAGCAAGCCGCTCGGCGACCGAGTTTTCGGGCGTGTAAGTCAAGGAGCTGGGGCCAAAGGGGCTCTGAAGCCGGTCCTGGCCTTTTCCGGCCGTGACTCTCCAAGTCGGTAGACTAGGCGGCAGCATGGCGCCCTTTGTAGAGTCAGCTTTCGTGGAGTCATCACTGGCGGAGTTGACCGGGCTAAAGTTCCTCATAAAGTCGCTGGCAAGGTCATGGGGAATTTCACTGGCAAAGCCACTTGTTCTGGAATTACTCGTGGCTCTGTAGTTTCTAGAATCACCAGCTATGGGGTTCCGGAAGTCGTTGAAGTTCTGGGCAAAATCTGAATCTTTCCCCCTCGACTGATTAGATTGAATCTTCTCTTCAAGACCTCCGTCTTGGCCTTGGCTTCCCTCCACACTGCAAGGCCTTGTGGGGGTCACCTCGGAGGCCGGAATGGCAAGAGCAGGCGGCTTCAATTTCTTGGCCGGCAGCGTGGAGATGTTGGTGGGGCTGATGTTCAAGGAGAGGTGTTTCATGTGGATATTTCGGGAGTTCAGAAGCGACGCCGGCTTGTGCAGGTGTCTTGGGGAGTAGTTCATCAGGCCGTGGCCGGCGGGAGTGGCAGGAGGCGGCTCGTAGAAGGCGCTGGGGGCCTTATAGTGGGAGTGGGCGTTTGGCGCTCCAAAGGCGTATACATCGGAGTCCATCGTGGCACAAGCTGGATGGTTCGGTATAGGGGAATAGGAATGGAGGGTATAGATTTTGGTAGAATCTTGGAAAATGTAGATTTTTGGCGGGTACTTCAAAAAAACGCCCCTCTTTCACGTGGTTGTAGTTTTGGAGGCGTATTTGTCACCACCGAAGGTGTAGTGGCTTCTGGTTCAGGGGTAAGATGGGACCAGGAGGAGCCAAGGGGGGGCTAAGTACCGGAAAAACGACGGATTTCAGCCGGGATTTCGAGGCCAGGGAGTTCTAAGCGCCCCGGATACAATGGTGGTCCGGATGAAAGCGTTCCGGCACTGCAAGTGGGAGTATTCTTGGGGTGTCACGTCTTGGGGGTTGACGGAGAAGGCACGAGGAGTCCGAGGCAGAAAGGATAAGCGTCGGCAAACAAGTGATCACGGAGTAGGAAGTGCTATGTGGAGGCAGAGCAAATAGCAGAAAGACCAAGGGTTGAGTGCAGGGCCATAGAAAGCTTAGTAATGAAGGGAGTAAAGGCAGAGCAGTGCGGGTAGAAGTAGTTGGGCTGGACTGTGGAGGATGAAGCGCGGTAAAAAAAGGTACAAGAAGTGGAGCGCCAGATCTGAGAGACGCGGGGGTCTGTGCAGGGCCCACAGCCTTGCATGCAGGATAAAGAGCGGTATACAGGATATAGACATATATGCCGGACACAGTATTTTATGGTATAAGAACGGCCAGGACGGAGATTTTTAATCTGAAAAAAAAGAAAAAAAGAAAAAAAGAGACGGGGTAGTAGGCGAGATATGTTTCTAGATTAGAAGAATAAAAGACGTTGTTCGCTTGGGGCTTCTAAAGAGAGAAGGACACTTGTCAAGGATACGTGGGTGAAACGCTCGCCTTCCGCACCCAGCTGAAACGCACATGAAACACACATGAAACAAGCGCCTATGTGCAGTCATGAAACACCTCCCGCCTGCCTCCCACCGACGACTACCGGCCTTGTCATTGCCGTTGCCGTTCAATGGCATGCAGCTGCTGCCTAGACAAGAGGCGGAGCTGCAACTGCACTTTCCTGCGTGCAAGCTATAAATAGCTTAAGCTTATTTCTTGCATCATTTCCCACTTAGGCGAGGGGCCTCCGCCCCTCCGTGTCTCCCGGTATGACATGACAGCAAGGAAGCGGGCGGCTGCAAGAAACGATGTAGTGTGCCAAGATATTAGCGCCGGATTGTTCTGTGGTTTCTTTTTGAGGAAGGTGTGCATATCCGTGGAACTCCGAAAGTCGCAGGAGTTACGCGAAAAGATGCATTGAGAGAAGTGGTGCTGCGCTTGAGATGTTCGGGATGCACGGGAGAGAAGGGTCACGTGATGAAAGGTTATCCATGGCTAAAGAGTCAGTCACTGAGATGCAGTCTCTAGCTTAAAGGGAAGTCCTGTTCCCGGAAACAGCGGTATTGACTGATTTGAACTGCTCTTTTTGGTCCCACTTTTTGGCGTTACTTTTTTGGTGTCGGGGTGGTTACGAGCCCCGGAAGTCACACCCCGGAATTGGGCCCGGGTCCAATTTGGGCCGCAGGCGCCAGTTATCAGCCACGTCACTTAAGATTCACCAACAATGAGCCGTTTCCCTTCAAACCTGAACCACGTGATGTCCAAAATTGCAGCATTTTAACAAACCAAATGCCAACATATTCGGAGCGAAAAAAAGCTTTGTTTGCGTTGGGCGTTTTTCTGCTGACCATGCATGGTGCACGGGTTTTGTTTGCACCCATCCCCGCCAATCCCAAGTCCCACCCAACCTCCAAACCACCAACTCTTTGGTACTCATGCTCTAGTTCCAGTTCCTGTGTGTTGGTCCCGTAACGGCAATTAGTATTCAAATGCCCACCCCATAATCAAGGTATTTCCGTAGGTAATCCTCGGAATCCTCGGAATCCTCTGCTGACGTCAGACCCCACCGTCGTCAGATGCAGAACGCCCGAACTTATTGGTTCGTGTGTTGACCCCTTCAGACGACGAATCCACGTGTTCTCCTGACTTGTTTTCCTCTCAGCATCTTCTTTAATTGAACCTTTGCTAGACCTTGATTCCTCTGCGTCATTGTCTGAGAACACGTCACGACGTGTGTTTCACTCTGGCTGTAGTATATGGGAAGCCTTTCTCCCACACTTTCTGAGTCGATCCCCAAGAATCAGCACTGACACTAGAGTAAGGCACCTTTCCTGACACTAGAGCAAGGCACCTTTCCTTGAGGTCCTTCTGCTTACTCTTTGAGTCGCTGCTGCCGGAGGTGAGCAGTCGTCCTCACGGCTTTGCCTCTTTCATGGCCTGTTTCAATGCAACGGAGTCTGTGGTTTGGGGCATTGAATACCGTAACAAGCGTGTGGTCATCGAAGAATTCGTGCCCATCTTTAACCACCATATGGACTCGACCAACCAAGCCAAAGCTGGATATTCGTAGGAACTTGACGACGACCACCTTGGAAAAGACAACGAAACATTTATTCATTCCTCCTCCGTTATTTTTTCATTCATTCCTCTTTCGTTGTTCATTCATTCCTCTTTCGTTGTTCATTCATTCCTTGTATCCCGATCTGACCATAACAAGTCATTTTGAAGGCCCAAGTCTGGAACATCGGTGGGGCGGGCAAAGGTTCTGATCTCTTCTATGAGTTCAACCCAGAGGAAAGACTTCCATGCCCGCAGACACTTTGCTGCAACGATTGGCGCAATTATTGAATAATTGGGAGGGTATTGGATAAACACCTTTCTCTGTCACACTTGAAAGTTGGAAGTCTGTAGAGACTTCGAGTTGTAGAAATAAAAAGATGGTTGTAAAAGTGGGTTGTAAAAGATGGTTGTAAAAGATGGTTGTAAAAGAATGCGAGGGGCGTGGCTCTTTATATATTGAATAGTGCGCGATTTAAATGGTTGCAATTCAAGAAGGCGCATGCGCGAAAACATATATAAAGCCATGCCCCCCCCTCAAATTCGCTCCAAAGTCTCTCCTTTTTTTTTGCCCATCAAAACCCAAATTCTTATTCCAAAGAATACTGCTCCTCAGACACATGGCTTCAAATTCTTCCAATTGAGCTTCTGGATTGAGCTTTGGATTGAGCTTTGGATTTAGCTTTGGATTGAGCTTTGGATTGAGCTTCTAGAGTCAACTCCAATCATCCTTAACGAATAATCAGTGGCTGGGAGGGTCTGGAATGGGTGTATGAAAAGCTCCCAAATGTTAATGTTACACTGACGCTTGCACTCATCATTTAAATCCATTGACCCGGGTGACGGTGGCACTTTCGTGGCTGGCTCTGAGCAAAAAGAAGTTCAAGGAGTTTTCGTGATACTTGATCTTATAGCAAAGAAGAAGAAGGATGGTTTCCAAGATAATTTGATAGTACAAATTAATAACAGGATGATGGATAACTTGAACGTTATATGGTAGTTGGAACCTTTTTGTGAAATTATCAAGAGATTGCTGGCTTGAGTGAAGATAGAGAACACTTTGGTTTATACTTCTTTACCTTACTATACGGATTGTACCGTGCAGAGCTTCCGGACGAGTATGACGGGGGCTGCTTATATGCAGTCCCATTTACTGATTACCATACAATTACCAATAAGTGTGGATCCGGAAATCAAGTGTTGATCGTTTTAGATTTTGGGGTAAGTGGATATTGATATTTGGTAGTATTACCCTCTGGTGTCTATATGCAGGAACACACAATCCAGCTTCAATCCCCCACTAATACTACAGTCCAGCAGTCCATTTCAAAGGAGCGGAGCAGGTACTAGCATTGTGCTTGACTACTTTGGTCTTAGTATACGTGTATTGATGGTCATCACAGGACCGTTCATTGATGCGATGCTCTGAGTCTTGCTGAGTTGCAACGACTCATCTCCAGTCTTCAGTCTCTTCAGTCAGTCTCTTCAGTCTTCAGTCGGTCCGTCTCAGTCATGATCCTATTGATTGATTCCAGAACGTATTAGAAGTCACATGACTCAAGCTCTAGTCCAGAGTCCCAGAAACCTATCGGGCTCTTCCTGATCCAGGCCCTAACCATGACCGAACAGTCTATAAGTTCAGGCATCCCTGAAAGTATCTTTGGTCTAGACACTCCAAACATGGAAACCTTTCAAACTCATGCAGACACCTCCAGACTCTGCTCCCGGACTTCTTCTGGTTTCAGACCAGACAGACCAGACTCCAAGACAGACTCGTCTCCCGACTCTGAAACGTCTCCTTCTGACTCCAAGACGTCTCCTTTCTCCCGACTCTGAAACTTCTCCTTCCGACTCCAAGACGTCTCTATCAAGACAGACTCGTCTCCCGACTCCAAGACGTCTCTATCGAGACGTCTTGACGTCTCCGTCTCTCTTATCTGTAAGGAGCGTCGGCGTCGATGCAGTACTGCAACTCCTGCTCCCACTTGTCACCATTCTCCAACAACTTCTCCTTATTGTACAATAGCTCCTCCCTGGTCTCGGTACTATACTCCACATTGGGCGACTCCACAATGGCGTCCACGGGACACGACTCCTGGCAGTACCCGCAGTAGATACACTTGGTCATGTCAATGTCGTACTTGTAGGTTCTTCTGGACCCGTCCACCCGCTCCTCGGCCTCGATGGTGATGGCCTGAGCTGGGCAAATGGCTTCACACAACTTACAGGCAATACACCGCTCCTCTCCACTGGGGTACCGGCGCAAAGCATGCTCCCCTCTGAACCGCGGCGAAATGGGCCCTTTCTCAAAAGGGTAGTAGATGGTGTAGGGGGAGCGGAAATACATTTCCATGCAAATGTACATACCACGGGCAATTTCGTTAAGGAGAAAAAACTTGGTGGCTTTGGATAATGCCGACTCGCCGCTCTCCTCCCATGTTTTGGGGCGGGCTTGCCTGAACCCTTTGGGCCAGACGGCTTGCGTGGAACCGCCAGTGGTTAAGTATTGCGTCACGGGGGCGGCCAAGGCGGGCTTGGCCAATCTGACGCTACTGCTCAAAGCACGAACACTTCTGAGGGGGACCATGATGAGTGGTTGGGAAATTTGTGTGGGGGGAAGATTGTGTGGTGGGAAGATTGTGTGGTGGGAAGATTGTGTGGTTGGGAAGATTTGGTGCTTTGGGTTTTTTTCGCTTCTTGGTAACGAGAAAACATTTGGTTGTGATTGGCTGCGCGACAAAGGTGCACTATGCAGGATGGACTTAGCACCCTTATGTGCAGGACAGACAAATCATCATAGATCAGTACACCACAACAACCCTTTTATTCCGATCTTCTAATTTCATATCTAGTGTGATAGAATTTTGGTAAGTTTTAGAGGGTGTAACAGCAAGGCTTGACTCCTGGTTGTAGAACTAAGTCCGCTATCCTGTATGGTGCTTATATGCAGGACCATACATCCCATAGTTTCTTTCCACTTTGCGAGTGTCTCCCGGTGACTATCAGGCCCGTATATTAGTATTTACTCCGTTTAATGGTGTGGATGTCAATCCACGTGATATTTCCGTTATTTGCTTATGTGCAGGAACCACACTAAAATACACAGTCACACCTTTTTGAATAACTTCCTTAACAAAATTCTAGTTATTGCTCAGAACTGAATCACTACTAACTCTTTTTTCTAATTTAAATTGTCATTATTCGTGGATTTGGCGGACCCTCGGAAATGGGCCGGAATTCACCTATTACTCCAAACCCATATGGACACACAGGGGAGCTATCGAATCGCAAAAAATTGGGATGTACTCGCCGGAATTGCAGTATTCCACTGAACTAAATTTCATCGCTTAATTCATGAAGAAATGGGTATTTGCGTTGGGCCTTTTTCTGCTGACCTTGTCTGGTGTACGGGTGTGCGCCAACCCCCGGAACTCAATCCGTATCTGAAGCCCCCCTCGGTGGCATCCTGCACATAACCCAAGGAAATTAAAGATGGTTTATCCTGCACATAGAACTAAACTGCATAGACTTATAATTACAGTACACGGCAGTGTATATAATCTATTTAGTGTCTAGACTAAATGTCGCGCTTTAGCGCCTTTATCAGCTAAAACAAATTTTTTTCCCGGCTGTTATTTGAGTTGGTTTCTATTGATGGCTAGGGAGCTTATCTGCAGGAACAGAGATAAGCACATTAGACCAGTTCAAGACCAAGCACAAGATCAGATCCCAAATTGTTTCACAAGTGTTTCATATTTGTTTCAGACTCGTCCCACCACCTTAAATACTCCATTTTCCTTTCGTATCTTGCAGCATACTGTGTCGGGCACTTTTACCCGAGGCTGATAAGCGGAAGCGAGTTGCCTAAAGCGGAAGATTCGCAGCCATAAGCTGCATTCAGCACTCCGCGATAAGCCTTCCCTATAAGTATAAAGGCCCGCCCCACTCTCCCCTTCTCCCACAATTTTCCTACTACTTTCTTCTTCTCCCAATTTTTCCCATCCTCTTTTTTTTAGCTACCCCTTCAGTTCATGATTGACTACACGACGGTGCCTGGGAGCACGCATTTGGTGGACATTGAATCGGACCATTCGGAGATTGTGCTTATCCCTACGCCCTCCGATGACCCCAACGACCCGTTAAACTGGACCCGTGGCCGCAAAATGGTGCACATGTTCTGTATGGTTTTGTACGTGTTTGCCACCGGGATCCCGGGCACGTGCATCTACCTGATCATCCCGGACATTGCCCAGGCGCCAGGCGTCCACATGTCAGTGGCGGATATTAACGCGGGAACAGGATACACGTTTCTCTTTTTGGGGTTGGGGTGCTTGATCTTCCAGCCCTTGGCCATGCAGTTTGGCAAGAGACCCGTGTACCTCTTTTCCACGCTCAGTTGCGCCATGCTCTACGTGTGGCAACCATATATCACCACCAATGGCGAATGGATTGCCGCCAAGATCTTGGCGGGGTGTGTGGTGGCGCCCATTGAGGCGCTTCCTGAATCCACGATCTCGGATCTTTTTTTTGAGCACGAAAGAGCAACTTATATGGGGATCTACGCATGTTCGCTTTTCGGCTCCAATTATGTGGCGCCAATGGTTGCTGGGTTCATCAATGAAAACTCACGTGACCTTGCGGTTGGAGGCTGGCGCTGGGTGATTTTCTGGTCATGTATTTTTTGCTCCCTCAGTTTTGTGGTGTTGTTTTTCTTCATGGAAGAGACCAATTATGAGCGGAGGTTGCGGGTTCAAACCGATGCAGACGGGAATCCCATCGGCGTGATCACTAGCCACGGCCATGTGCAGGACTTGGGCCACAACGACGTGGAAGAAAACTTTGAAAAGGAAAGCGGGGGAAGCCAAGACATTGGCCAAAAGGTCAAGGCCATGGTCAGTGTGCGGGCCGAAGTACACCCTGAAATGGCCCTCAACAACTACGCAACGTTGATCTCCGAGGACAAGGTGCAGGAGTACGCCCCTGTCAAGACCTTTTATCAGCGGCTTTCTGTGACGGCGGGGATCAAGTCCAAATTCCTCCTTTGGGAGTACTTCAAGGCTCCGTTCTACATGTTGCGGTTCCCCGTGGTGCTCTGGGCCGGGTTCCTCTATGGAGCATCGCTTTTCTGGTACACGGTGTTGAACGGCACGGAGGCGTTGGTTTTGGGCGCAGAACCTTACAACTTCTCCAGTGCCATGTGTGGCTTGGCATACTTGTCTCCATGTATCTTTGCCGTGGTGATCTACTTCTATGCCGGCTGGGTATCGGACTGGTTGAAGGTGCGGCTTGCCAAGCGGAGAAACGGGGCTTCCGAGGCCGAGGACCGCTTATGGGCTCTCCTGGTGTACGCCATCCTTGGTCCGTGTTCCCTTATTCTCTGGGGGGTGGGAGCCTCTTACGGCATCCACTGGTTTGGGGTTGTTTTCGGCTTGGGGCTCATGGCGGGCTTATGTCTCATTGGTTGTGTTAATGCTGTGACTTATGTGATCGACTGCTACCATGAAGTGTCGTGTGAGGCCCTAGCCACGGTGATTGTCATCCGAAACACCATGAGCTTTGCCATGAGTTATGGGATTACTCCTTGGGTGGAGAACCAGGGCTTGAAGAAGTGCTTTATTGCTGCGGCCTTTATTTGCTTGTTTTGTATCAGCACGTTTTTGCTTATGATCAAGACGGGCTACTATTGGCGGAATAAGACCAAGGACGCTTACTGGAGCTACATCGAGTATAGACGTTCTTTGGGAATGGCATAGATGACTATTACTATGTACAGTCCACTTTAATAGATGAAAAACTGGTTTTTTCTTTAATCTTTGATATTTAGACGTTCAAGAGGTTTCCCAGTAGAAGAGTCCCCGTATAGGCACTCAGTAGTGTATGCAGGAAACACAGGGCTGTGTTATATACAGGCACCGAGGTTTTGGGGCCGCGGCTCGGCGAAAAAAAAGCCGTCCACGTGACTGCGCACGTGACGTGACGTGCGGGTCTGACAAATCATGCTTACCAACCCACGCATTTTACTAATAGCCTTTTATAAAACCTCAGCACTCCCCACGCTACTTACTACACAACCAAATCCTACACTATGATCCCCACACAACCGGTTCCGTCTGTGGCGAGCCGCGGCAACTTCGAAAACATGCCGCTCGTGTCCCCCGCGCTCACGCCGTCCATCCCCATTCCCCAGAGCCCCCAAATCCCCGAGGTGGTCCCCCAAAACGAACGGGACAAGTTACCGATCCATGGCGCCCTCCCCCACGTCCGGTGTATAGCGAGAGCCAGAATCCCCACGGTACAAGGCCCCGAGACTTTTTTGCATTTGTACGAAAATGACCTAGATAACAAGGAGCACTTGGCAATAGTGTTTGGCGAGGATATTCGGTCAAAATCGCTTTTCAAACAGCGGCCAAACGATACGCAGCAGGCGCGGATGACCCGGGGCGCATATGTGGGCCGGCTTTTCCCGGGGCGCACGGAGGCCGATGCCGATTCTCGGTCCGGGCAAAAACTCCTTTTTACAGCGGATGGCGACTTGGTGCTTGAAAAAAACTCCACCTTCACCGACCCCGTGCTTGCGCGCATCCATTCCGAGTGTTACACCGGAGAAACTGCATGGTCCGCGCGGTGTGATTGCGGGGAGCAGTTTAACGAGGCGGGGCGACTTATGGGCGAGTCGGGCCACGGATGTATTGTTTACTTGCGGCAGGAAGGCCGGGGGATTGGGCTAGGCGAGAAGTTGAAGGCTTATAACCTCCAGGACTTGGGCGCCGACACCGTGCAGGCCAACCTTCTTTTACGACATCCTGCGGATGGACGGTCGTTTTCATTGGCCACGGCGATTCTCGTGGATTTGAATCTTTTGGATATCCGGCTCTTGACCAATAACCCGGATAAGATTGTGGCTGTGGAGGGTAAGAACAGGGATGTCCGGGTGGTGGAACGGGTGCCGATGGTTCCGTTAGCTTGGAAGACCGGCGACGGAATCAAGAGTAGTGAGATTGATGGCTACTTATCGACCAAGATTGAACGAATGGGGCATTTGCTTGAGAAACCCATTAAAATATGACCTCCGATCAACCCCAAAAGACGAATCCAAAAGACGAACCCAAAAGACGAATCCAAAAGACGAACCCAAAAGACGAATCCAACAGACGAACCCAAAAGACGAATCCAAAAGACGACCCCAAAAGACGAATCCAAAAGACGAACCCAAAAGACGAATCCAAAAGACGAACCCAAAAGACGAATCCAAAAGATGAACCCGAAGGAATGAACCCAAAAGACGAACCCAAAAGTCGAACCCAAAAGACGAATCCAAAAGACGAACCCAAAAGACGAATCCAAAAGACGAACCCAAAAGACGAATCCAAAAGACGAACCCAAAAGACGAATCCAAAAGACGAACCCAAAAGTCGAATCCAAAAGACGAACCCAAAAGACGAATCCAAAAGACGAACCCAAAAGACGAATCCAAAAGACGAACCCAAAAGTCGAACCCAAAAGATGAACCCGAAGGAATGAACCCAAAAGAACGAACGAGCCGACCAATGAACGCCAACCCTACTGGACTAATAAAGCAAAGAGACTGATTAATGAATACTAAATGATAAATGAGACTAATTGGGAAGGTGGTTTAATTGATGGTTTAATTGATGGTTTAATTAATGGTCTAATTGATGGTTTGACCTAGGAACTGATTGTCGTGAGAATGAAATTGTTGAAATGATACTTGATTATGAAGATATCATGATCTAAGGTCTGTCCCTTCGTGACTTCTGAGGATTGATACTTGAACCAGTCATATCTGAAGAAACTTTTATTTGACCAACAGTCATCTGAAGAAGTGCAGTTCTAATAGTCTGCTCAAGACACTTGAAAGACACATTAGTGAATCCAATTGACGGTTAAGAATCTAAGGTGAACACAAGGAGTTTCAAAGGATCTTCAGAAGATTTACACAAGATACAAAATGAAAGGTTCTTGGGGAAAAGTACCCTACCAGACTCGAGGATACTTGAAGAGTACTCACCAGACTTTTGGATACTTGAAGAGTACTCACCAGACTTTTGGATACTTGAAGAATACCAGTTGAGGCGAGATCATTTTGTTCAGATATGGAAGTGATACGAGGACCTTCTTCCTTGAGACAATATGGGACTGGAACGATGTACCGAATGATAAAACGGAGCTTGATGCTTGGACCAAGTATTAGGGGTACTTGAAGATGGCCAGATTACTTTTAAGGCTAGGATGACCATGAAAAGCCCATTTCCAGGCCCACAAACCACGAATCCACAAGGATACTTTTCCGTGTGTTCCAAGGATCAAGATTGGGTCCTAAGAATTAATATTGTGTTTTAAGGATCAATATTGGGTTCTTAGTGGAGAATAACTGGGGAATCCTAGCTATTGCTTTTGAGAATGGCTCGGGCTACGATCCAAGTTCATATTTACAGAAGATGGTTTCCTGGCCTGAAGGCAGCTGCCCAGAGAACAGAGGAAATTGCCCAGAGAACAGAGGAAATTGCCCAGAGAACAGAGGAAATTGCCCAGAGAACAGAGGAAATTGCCCAGAGAACAGAGGAAATTGCCCAGAGAACAGAGGAAATTGCCCAGAGAACAGAGGAAATTGCCCAGAGAACAGAGGAAATTGCCCAGAGAACAGAGGAAATTGCCCAGAGAACAGAGGAAATTGCCCAGAGAACAGAGGAAATTGCCCAGAGAACAGAGGAAATTGCCCAGAGAACAGAGGAAATTGCCCAGAGAACAGAGGAAATTGCCCAGAGAACAGAGGAAATTGCCCAGAGAACAGAGGAAATTGCCCAGAGAACAGAGGAAATTGCCCAGAGAACAGAGGAAATTGCCCAGAGAACAGAGGAAATTGCCCAGAGAACAGAGGAAATTGCCCAGAGAACAGAGGAAATTGCCCAGAGAACAGAGGAAATTGCCCAGAGAACAGAGGAAATTGCCCAGAGAACAGAGGAAATTGCCCAGAGAACAGAGGAAATTGCCCAGAGAACAGAGGAAATTGCCCAGAGAACAGAGGAAATTGCCCAGAGAACAGAGGAAATTGCCCAGAGAACAGAGGAAATTGCCCAGAGAACAGAGGAAATTGCCCAGAGAACAGAGGAAATTGCCCAGAGAACAGAGAAGGCCAGAGATGCCTTTGCTGGATGCAGGCACAACAGGAAGAGGTTTAAAAAGGCCAAGCCCATGTCAATGTCATTCAAGTCAAGGCCAGAACCGGAGTTGGAAGCAAGGGTTTGGTCAGTACTCCATTTTCGTCGGGTGGAGAGGATGGAGTTGGCTCAGAAACTTTCCCAAGAGTGGGAGTTTGGGGTCCGAACAATGGAAGAGTCCAGTCGATGAGACCACCCGATGTCCTAGGATATTTCCAGAAGGTCACGTGGATCATCACAAGAAGCCACAATTTTCATCCCCATTTCCATTGACCATTTCCATTGACCATCCCATTTTCAGTGACTTTAGTGACTTGACCTTTCCATTCCATTGACTATTCTTCACGGATTAGGTTTGGTACTTGTGTGCACTTACCATCTGGAAGAAAGTGTCTGACCAAGCAAACCATGCAAACAAACAAAGGAGGAACCAAGCAAACAAACAAACGAGGAATAAAACAAATCATGCAAGACTGAAGATCCAAAGAGCCAGATACACAGTCTAGAGCCATGGACACCATTTCAACGTGGTCTGGCTAAATCTGAAGAGCTAAATCTGAAGAGCTAAATCAGAAATAGATCTGAATGGCTAAGACTGGAAAAGCTAAGACTGGAAATGGAAAAGCTAGAACTACTGAGATTTATGAGAGAATGAAGCGAGAGTCCAGAATATGGGAATACGAAATTGGAATCACTTCAGATTAAGGAATTGGTTTTTCTTTTGGTTTGGCCGTTCCAGTCTGCAGTTCCAGTCTACAGTCCCAGTCTGCAGTTCCAGTCTACAGTCCCAGTCTGCAGTTCCAGTCTACAGTCCCAGTCTACAGTCCCAGTCTGTATTTCCGGTTTGGCCTGGGGTTTGGGTGCAAACCGTTTTTTTCCAAATTTGAACGGTGAAAAACACTTTAATAATTTATTTTCGGCGCCAAATTAATATATAAAGAACTCTTTTTCTCGGTTGATTGAGCCTATGGAATCCCGTAAAAGCAATGACCAAAGTATAGTGATCTAGCTATTTCTCTAGAAACTCTAAATACTGGACTCACCACCTGCATGTTCGGTACTATGTACAGTACCTTGCTTATCTGCAGGTCCGCTTGGGGTCAGTATTATGGGTTCCAACAACTTTAGGAGCCCCAAATTCAAACCATAAGAACCTGCACCTAACCACATGACTCTATTGAAATTTCAACCATTTAGATCGAGTGGTTCGCCAGAAAAACTGACCTTGTCTCGTTCCTTGCTGCATGTCCTGCATCCAGTCGCCATGGCCCATTCATCTCTCTATACCCCAAATAGACTTCAACAGACTTCAGTAGAATATAGAAAAGCAGGTTTGACCAGTGAATTGAAGATTTTAATAGATTTTAGAGAATTTAGAGAATTTAGAGAATTTACTAGAATTTAGTGAAATCTGGGATTTTCTACGAATAGTAAAAATTCAATAATTATCTTCTTGACTCATCAGAAAATGGTGATTACAATCTGGTAAAATTAAAAATACTAATTTGTGGTTTTTTTTTAATCCAACTCATCAAAAGGATCTGGTCTTGTCTGCAGTACCTTCCCATCTACAGGTCTCTTTTTCAATTCCGCCAACCGTTTAGCCTCCTTATGAACATCCACAACCTCCTTGGAAACCAGGCGATAGAAATCATGCACCTTGACTCCATAAGGAGTATTCATGCTTTTTTCAAAGTAGTGCTGGAACTTGTGGGAGTAAGGGCTGTGCGTCACGTGACTCGACAACAGTGAAAGCAGATTCTGAGCTTTACTTAAGTTCCGAGCAGTGCTGGACTTGGGGTCCTGCAGATGCAAGTACTTTGTGTCCAAATCAGTCAAAAAACTAACAAATTTATTGCTGTAGCCTTTTTTCCGGTCCACGGAGATGGCTTTATTGATGACATCATCGGATACTTTGTACCCTGAAGCCAAGAGCTGGGCCAAAATGGCTGATTTGGGTTTTTCTTCTTGGGAAATATCGTCATAGTGTGAATCCCCGGTGAGTTTAGCGTCACCGTTTGGTGGGGTTGGGGTTTGGACTGGCTTTTGGTCGGGGTACTGCATATAATCACCACCACCACCAACACCACCACCAATTTTCACTTTTTCCGATTTTTCCAAGCCAAAATCGTCATTTCCAACATCCTTCGTTTCCTGTCTTGCTGAATGTTGCACTTTATTATCTCCAAAAGCATGTGACAAACCATTTCCTCCTCCATTCTTATTGTGTCCTGCATACAAGCCGGCGTACGAGGGAAGTTTATTTTCCTCCACCTTCATCGGCACATTTTCCAATTCTGCATCGTTCAAAAGTAAGGCCGTTTCCAAGGCTTTTTCCAGTTCAAAATCAATCTGGTAACCTTTCAATTTTTTGCTGGGCACTTCCTGAATAAAATCAATGGCCCCACAGAAACTAAAGAATTCCTGTATGGTGTCCATGCCAACTGCAGGAGCAACATTAGTCACGACTATCGACGACATCAATGATTTAAAATTGTTTAATTAGATTGGGATTGAGTTCTATAGTTGAACTATTCTGAAACAATGATGAAACAATGATGAAACACTCTGAAACACTCTGAAACCTTCTGAAACACTCTGAAACACTTCTGAAACACTCTGAAACAAGTCTGAAACAAGTCTGAAACAATTCTGAAACAAGACAAATATCAAAACGTATCAAACTTTACCAATTGAACCGAAAAGAAATAAACTGTAAATGAATCTGTGGAACTTAAAGTTGGACGTTGCGGAGTCTATTTATGTCTTGAGGACCTTTTGGGCCTGCACATATGCTCGCGTGACGGGCCGCAGTTTAAACCTGCCTCTCTTGCTGCGGATCGACAAGTGCAGGAATTCTCATAATGGCAGGAAATTCCATAATCGCGTGCACTAGAAAAAACAATCGAATTCCGTGAGGGTTGAAGGTTGGACTGCACCCAAGCCCCCGTAGCTTCGCACGCTAATCCTCCAATCCAATATTCTTACATTCTTTTGCCCCAAATTCCAGTTTCCAGTTTCCAGTTTCCCAAATGTCCCTTATTCTTTTGCTTAAATTCAAATTTCCAATTTCTTAAATTCTTTTGCCTAAATTCAAATTTCTCTTATATTCCAATTTGCTGTGTGGGAAACCGGTGATCCAATAAAAAGAGTGGGGAGGAATTGGGGGTGTAAAATATGGAAATTGATTTGAAAAGAGCGGGTCACGTGACGCCTGGTTTCAGTCAAACCAGTACAAAATTGGTGTACAAGTCATTTTGGGTTTCGCCATTTCAAGTTCGGTTGTTTCAAATTTGGCCTGTTGGTTTAGTCAATTCGGTTAAGAAATGAATTGGGGCTTCGATTTGTGGGTTCGATACCTTGAAAAAGCTCTGTCTGCAGGACAACCTCTTAAAACTTCTAGCACTTAAATTTTCACATCCACAGCTCATTTATGGTAAAATCGTGATTGGAATAGAAAACTTAAAGTCCGTTCCGTCACTTTCAACTCGATGGGCTTGCACATACTCCGTGCCTGGATGCAGTACAGCCTCTTCCAGGACTTCTGGGTCTTCCAAATTATCAAATTCACTTAAAACAAAGCGGAAAACCAAAAAGTACCGAAGATCCATGAAACTGGATGCTTGGAATTGCTGCGTCACGTGCCCCGGCACGTGGATCTTATTGCACATCCCCAAACGATCCTCGGCATCCTGCATAATGGCCTCGGCGTACGTGTTCACTTTTAGTGTAGGCGTGACCTTGTAAATATTAACCACTTTTCGATCATTTTCAAGGTGGAAGATCTCGTGGGCCTCGAGGTAAGCCGTGTAACCCACGACCCTGGTTGGCGCCTTGGGTGCAGGACTTGCACCTTTACCTGCAGTACCAGAATCATTTTTCAAGAAAAACTGGATATCCGACCCGATATGGAAAAACGAGCTGGAGAGAGCCAAGAGACAAAGATTGGTATTGTTGACTCTGATTTGGTATGAAGTTCTAGACCGCGTGGAGACCTGGGCTACCTGGGTGGAAATGTCGTGCGACACTGACGACTTGCGGCGCTCACGTGCCGCGACATTGGCCGAGCTATCGTTGATCAAGACATTCAAGTCGGCAAGAAATGTCGCATACGCAATCTCGTCATTTTTCTTGGTATCGGCATGCGATTTGGGCATCTCCCCTTCTTCCAGCACTAGGCGGGGCTTCCAGGTCTTGTCTATATGCACTCCCTGAAGGTAATTGTGTTGGTACCAATTACCATCTGGCGCGACATTTTGGGCCCGCATCTCAAGAGGGAAATAAACGGCCCTCTGTTTCATCTCGCCATTGACTTCCTGCTGAAAACCCACCACAAAGGCATACGCAAGCGATGCCAACCCGCCGTCGCCCAAAGAGCCCGTCAGACGGGTGTTGTAGGAAGGAGGAAAAATGTCGCTTGGAATGTCGCACTCAAGGCAGTACTGGTCTGTTTTGCCCGGCTCTAGCTTTGCACTTGAGAAAAGTAAGTGTTGAGCAGAGACGTAGAAAGGCACCACGAAACGAGCAATATTGGCGGCGATTTCGGCCCTGTTGGCGTCGGTCACGTGCTCAAACTCACGTGGAACGGGATTTGCGGTGTACGGGTGTACCAAGTCCCTAAGCAAAGCATAATTTTGGGCATCGATTCCAGCGGCCTGAATCTCGTGGAGCCCGGCGGTACGGGTCTTGGCGGCGGCCAGCGCCTTGAAGAAGGGCGTGTGGAGGATATGGGCGACATTGTCGTCGCAATCGGGCGCGACATATGTCGCGGCGTACTCAGAGTCGCGCCAATATGCACTCTGCATGGGGTCGCCAGTGCCGTCAGCGCCAATCTGGTGGTTTAGGCGAACGTAGCCGATGATCTGCACATAGGCAAGCATGGGATGGGCGGCGGAGTCGGGATTGGAAACGAGGTGGGATGTTTCGTCACGTGACCAGAGATGTCGCAACCATGAAGGTGATTGTTCTGGGGCGGGCGACATTTTGGGTTCTGCGACATTATTGGCGAACAGCACGGCGCAGCGCATTTTGCCCCGCGATGTCGCGGATGTCGAGTACTTGACAGCAACTTCAAGCGGGCCCACATGTCGGGCTAGTCGAATGTCGCAGGGGGAGATGGTGTGCATTAGCAGTGGAATGAAGGGGAGCGACACTGAGTTTGATGTGCGGTGGAGGTCGCGTGTGCAGGCGGCGTGTGCAGGCTGCGTGTGTGCAGGCGCGCGCACGTGATCCCGGGAAATTTGGACTAATTCGCGGGAGATCATATGAGTATGGCACGACCCTTTTTTTTTCCCCACGTCCACCCCAGCCAACCAAGGAGAATTACCTGTATCAGTATCTTTATTGGTCAGACATTTATTCGAGCTTAATATTTATGTTTCAGGGGAAATGGTGGCTTTTGGTCGATTGGGGGTGGTGTAGAGGTGATCTCAACGTTGAGATTCAGTCCACAGGTTTAGTTGACTTAGGCCCATTTTGCACCCAATTCCAAATTTTACAACCCAAAAATTCAGTGATTTTCTGCCATTTCAAAAATCGTTGGTCAATTTTGGAGAATTAAAAAAAAAAAAAAAAAAAAAAAAAAAAAAAGGTCTCGCTTTCCATGGTTTCGTCCCTTGACTCTAGAAATCTCCAAAAATATTAAACTCGTGGTTGGATTTTTCTCAAGTCCTGCAAGGTCATCAAGGGCCTTATCCTAGAGCAAATCGATCAGCACAAAAAAGTACCCGAAAAAATCATTTCAATACCCCGGTGTTCCAGGGCCACGGTGATGCAGATGCAGTGATCAACTTCTCATTCGGAAAGATTTCGGCGTATTTAAAAGGGAACGAATCCTTGATTCAAGTCCGAGACCGAGGAAGCCTAAATTCAAGTCCGAGACCGAGGAAGCCTAAATTCAAGTCCGAGACCGAGGAAGCCTTGATTCATGTCCGAGAGCGAGGAAGACTTGATTCAAGTCCGAGACCGAGAAAACCTCAATTCAAGTCCGAGACCGAGGAAGCCTTGATTCAAGTCCGAGACCGAGGAAGCCTAAATTCAAGTCCGAGACCGAGGAAGCCTAAATTCAAGTCCGAGACCGAGGAAGCCTTGATTCATGTCCGAGACCGAGGAAGCCTTGATTCAAGTCCGAGACCGAGAAAACCTCAATTCAAGTCCGAGACCGAGGAAGGCTTGATTCAAGTCCGAGACCGAGAAAACCTCAATGCAAGTCCGAGACCGAGGAAGCCTTGATTCAAGTCCGAGACCGCGAAAACCTCAATTCAAGTCCGAGACCCAGGAAACCTCAATTCAAGTCCGAGACCGAGGAAACCTCAATTCAAGTCCGAGACCGAGGAAGCCTTGATTCAAGTCCGAGACCGAGAAAACCTCAATTCAAGTCCGAGACCGAGGAAGCCTTGATTCGAGTCCGAGACCGAGGAAGCATAAATTCAAGTCCGAGACCGAGAAAACCTTGATTCAAGTCCGAGGCCGAGGAAGCCTTGATTCAAGTCCGAGACCGAGAAAACCTCAATTCAAGTCCGAGACCGAGGAAACCTCAATTCAAGCCCGAGACCGAGGAAGCCTCGATTCAAGTCCGAGACCGCGGAAACCTCAATTCAAGCCCGAGACCGAGGAAGCCTCGATTCAAGTCCGAGACCGCGGAAACCTCAATTCAAGCCCGAGACCGAGGAAGCCTCGATTCAAGTCCGAGACCGCGGAAACCTCAATTCAAGTCCGAGACCGAGGAAGCCTTGATTCAAGTCCGAGACCGAGGAAACCTCAATTCAAGTCCGAGACCGAGGAAACCTCAATTCAAGTGGTTGGTGTTTCGGATGCCGGCGAGCTCGAAGTACCTTCCACACTAATTACCTTTTCCAAAATCCACAATTCAATTTTGGAAAAAACACCGTTCTTTGCGCTCTGTAGCCTTCATTAGACACTATTCCAAGAATCTAATTAAAGATTTGGAATCCTGAAACTCGCCTCTTTCTAACAAGCCCATTTTCATACCTCCAAGTGCCCATTTCAAAGACCCAAAAGTCCCGTCCAACGCCCTTCTATTTCCTTGCAAAAATCAAGTTTTCCTAATTTCCCCAAAATCTCTCCACCATTGTAACACCCAACCTCGGACCTATCTGAAACACTAATAACCTCCAAATCGATATTTTTGAAACTGGTTTGAAATCTCAGAGTTAAAAATTGTTGGTGCGGTCGGTGACTAAGTGTCCGTATTCACGTTAGACGAGATGTTTTGTAGCCAAACTTCGGGAATCAAAGTCCTGAATATAATTCTTTTCAGAAGAGTATTTCCAAGGAGAATTTAGATTTATTTGCAATTGATTCTGACGATTTTGGAATCGGGTGTAGTGGCCCGGAGAAACGCCCGGAGAAACGCAAGGAGAAACGCCCTGGAATTAGCTGCAGGACATCTTATTATTGTCTTTAGTGGTAATCCTAATTGGAAGTAGCCACTATTAATATCATAAAATGGTTTTTGGTTGATTTGGGGAGGATGGAATGTGGGTGCCTATATGCAGGCACAGACATAAACCCCCCCCCCCCCCCCAAACCAAACCAAGCCACAGCTAAAGTACTACCTTTAAAGAATCAATTCAATGTCCTCCCAGTTCACAAAAAAAGGTTCCCTTGGACACCAGTACACCCTAAGATAGTCCATTGAAAGTCCACATAGGAGTCTTGGATTCCTCATTATTCAAAGGCTGCAAAGGCTCGAGGTACGACTCGTTTCCAGCTTTCCCAGGGGCTAGGCTCAAAGGACTGGAAATCCCACACATTCAAGAATCTCGGCCATGGTATAAGCAATCGGGAATTGATGGAGCGTGGTCAGTTTGTCTCCAAGGTCTTGACAAGTAGATAGACCAGTACACCCTATAGATAAACATAAATACATAATTCTCTGTTAGTGGAAAAAGTCCTTTTTTTATAATATATTCATCCGTGGCAGTTTCATCCGTGGCAACCAGACTCCACCGTCCCCCTTGAGCCCCCGCGCTATATGCAGGCCCACCGTCTATATAACAGTCTATGTAATAGTCTATACAAAGTCTGTCTATTTATCTTTATCTGTGTAGTGTATATAAACTTGAATAGTGTATAGTTCCAGGATGTACTGGTTTTATTAACTAAGACTTTATTCCCCGTCTGAAGAAGATCCGTCTGAAAAGATGATATTCTTGACTATGACACTGGAAGTTGCACCATTGATGCTGGTGTGAACCCAAAGTTGGCGTAGTTACCGAAAAATACCATAATTTCACTAAAGCTGATCTTTTAAGTATAAAAAATCATCCAGTGTGCCAAAAAGAGCATAGGAAATTGTTGCGCTGTTTCATATCCAGCTTCGTGTTTTGGAATGACTACCTCATTGATCTCCAATAACTCACTTAAGTACACCTGTCTTGGCGTGCTCTTCGTCGAGGTAATTGAGTAGCTCTGTTCTAGCCTGCTCGATGAAGTCGGGGTAGCTCTCATAGTGAGAGCGGAAGACTCGAGGCAATAGAAGATCAGCTAGCACCGGGCACGGCTCGAACAAGTGATCCAAAAGCTCTATTTTTTGAGCTCTATCGAGTGCTTATATGGTATGAGGCGCTGGCAATTGGTAGGAGCCCATGGCAATTGGTAGGAGGCAGGCAAAGGTGGAAGAGTCTGGAGTGCACACATTTTCCCATTGCCTGCGATAAGATAAATCGCATCTATGCGAATCGTCGCGGCCCTGCACTATAATCTCGATTCCGTCTACACTGCGCACTTCTTGTTGCGCTGCTTCATATACATTCGCGTATTTCGGAATGGTTCCCTCATTGATCTCCAGTAACTCTCTTAAGTTAGGAGAGGTGGTGGTGGTTGACTCATGTATAATCTTCGTTTGTCTTTCTTCGTTTGTCTTTTCTTCGTTTGTCTTTCTTCGTTTGTCTTTTCTTCGTTTGTCTTATAATTAGTACTGGAAGTGGTTTGTTCCACTTATACTAAACTGAATGTCTGTGACAAAATAAGACGGGTCCGTCACTGTTGGTTTGAGTGTGCGATCGCACTTGTTATTTGGCGACTTGCTGAGATTCCCAACCCCTCTGTTGAACTCAAACCAGGGGTTCAAGTTCAACAGAATAAGCCGTTGACAATGCTTATGCGGATCTTATTCGGTTGGACAAGTTCTATTATTTCGTTAAGGTCTTGTTGACCCCCGCCGGCCTTCAAAGGAGGCGGATTCGGGTCCAATCCCGTTAACTGAAGATCCCCCTTGACTGAAGATGTGGAAGATCCCCCTTGACTGAAGATGTGGAAGATCCCCCTTGACTGAAGATGTGGAAGATCCCCCTTGACTGAAGATGTGGAAGATCCCCCTTGACTGAAGATTTGGAAGATCCCCCTTGACTGAAGAATTGGCTCGGAGAACGTCGCTTAATTTAAGCCGTTCTATCGACGACGGTACTAATTCTACCCCCAAAGGATTATACCGACGGAATCCCTAGAAGGTGTTAGTCGTCTTGAATTAAAGGACTTCGGACAATGTCTTGATTAGGCTGGGTGTCCGAACGACTCAATTGGCAGTCCACTCATGTCAACCATACTTCACACGGGAATAGGAAAAGGAAAAGGAAAAGGAAAGGAAAGGAAAGGAAAGGAAAGGAAAAAGGAGATACTAGAAATTCCAGAAATATTAGAATACCGTGGGGATCGCGGCCTTAAATATTCTTTTGGAATTGCAGCCAACGCACGCGCATGTTGTCGCGCTGTTTCATATACAGCTTCGTGTTTCGGAATGATTACCTCATTGATCTCCAAAACTCTCTTAAGTGGAGTGGTATCATGCTCCGATTAGGACCCGTCCGCGGAGTCACCAACCGGAGAATGATCCCGATAACCCCCCGTTGGTTTCTGATTCTGATCAAGAATCACTATGCGCAGAAGCGTATTCACCCGAATCACAGGGAGTTTGACCGAGCAGGAACCCAAAGGGGGTTCAGGACCGACGACGGTCGCATACTGGGCAAAGGCTATTAGCCCGGGATCTTCAAATTCCCGCAAGACCTATCGCTACGGGGGTAGGTCGCCCTAATTGGACTCGCGCCGAATCATTGGAAAGTGGCTGTGCTGGATGGTTTTCTTCGACGCTAGGGTTGGCTGTAGGTGACTTTGTAGTTGTCTATAGTTAATCCACGAGCTTAAAAAAAAGGAGCTTAAAAAAAAAGGAGCTTAAAAAAAAAGAAAGGAGAGATGGTGGTTGGTTAACTCATGTGTAATCTTATCTTGTCTTATCTTAGTTTGTCTTATAATTAGTACTGGAAGTGGTTTGTTCTACTTATACTAGAGTGAATATCTGTTGTTCTCTGACAAGGGATGTTAGAACTCAACAGGTTTAGGGACTGTATAGAATAAAGTATCATCAAACTGTATAGTCGTATACAAAATGTATAGTTGTATACTGTACACCTTAGAGAGGTTCCTCTAGGGATCTAACCAGGCGAACCTGTTAGTTCTTATATACTTTCTGGCCGAACGGGGAGCCCGAAGGGTTACTTGTTCAGTCAGTTCGGGGATTCCTGCATATAGCTGGCCTTCTTAATGTGAAACGGAAACTCACCCAGTCACATGACATTCATGTGGGTTGATATTATGATCCAGAGCCACTAAGTACTGCATACTAGTGGTGAGAAATAAATTCCTAACAAGAGGCTTATATAGTTCCCTCAGCCAGGAAGCCCGGAGCCACAAGTGGCCCAAGATATCCTTCCGTAACTATGTCAAAGATGTCCTCATCTGGACAAACTATATGGGCATTCTCTGCCCATGCAGAACGTGCAGGAGTCGTAAGGCGCTCACGTTTAACAGAAATCGACTAAAGATTAATGATTAACACAGTGACTTAGACAAAGTAAGTAGAAGGTGGAGTATGTGCAGGAGCAACCTGATATTTCTATTCAAGTTTCCAATTTTGTGTCTTTAAGTCATCCAGTTTCTTTAGAACCCTTTATTTTTTAATTGGTTCACAGTTGGAGAGTTCCTGAGATTTCCTTTTCGTTGGATGTCATTATAGATTTATATGACAATATTATGATTTGCAACGTGTTGCGCCTAGTCTGCCTTTGGAACCCCAATAATTCCCCCATTTTCAACTGTTTCTTCCTAAAGCAGTACACCAAAGACCCAGACTAGTCAATGACCAGACTAGTCAATGACCAGACTAGTCAATAACCAGATCATCCAATGAAAGTATTGGAATTGGCAAAGAGGGGAACTGGGTTTCGAAATCTCAAAAAAGTGTCTTTTTCAAACTTTGAATTAGCATCAGAAACTTCTTAACCAAGAAGCAGTGTACTGCACACAATCCCATATCTTCTGTATGCTATCCACTATATTCCATACCTAATGGAGCTCACTCCGAAAGTACTTGTTGAAACCAAGGGTGAAGAATTCGTTAAATGATTGACTAGCTGAAATGAAGTATTGGTATTTTGCTGGAATGAATCTCTAGTATATTTTCATTCTCGTATATTCTCCACTATACTCTCTGTAATACCACTGTACCGTAAAGAACAATGGCTCTATATTATCTTCACTGGTTCATGGGAATAGCTTACCATAGATTCACACTAGTCACTGCATGATGGAACCATGTGACCATGAGATGCCTTAGTCTCTTCCTTCTTCTGAGTAGTTCTTGAAACACAGGTTATTAAAAATGCATATTTAGTCATATCGCTATGCTGCTCAAGATAAGTTTATAAGAATGTCCATGCTCAAGCTGTCGTTCATTTTAATGTTGCTCATGTTCATGGCTTCGTAGCTTGTAAAAAAGAGGAAAAGAAAAAAGTGGGAAAAAAAGTGGCAAAGAAAAAAGTGGGAACCATCCCTTTTTATATTTCTCGAGGGCGAATCTGAAACATGTAGTTTACAAAAAGGATTAGGGGGCGCACGCGCATATTTTTACGGATATAAAAAGACGCATTCCCGCCGTTTTTTTTTGCAGCAAAATGTCCTCAGTCGCGCGCTAGCAAAAGTCACCAAATGCCCAATGTTCCGCTCTCTAACACTATCATCATTATTGGACATGACGGGTTCCCACATATATCAGGTGACATCACTCACAGTGACACTGGAGTCACTAACCGGAATAGGGATTATAAAATTTGAAAGCTTTTTTATTCTGCTTTATTTTATAACGTGTTTCTTCCAAGACATCTGATTCTTAGGGCGTCGTCCAAGTCTAGTGTGGTGCAGGATGTCATGGACCTGTGCTAGGCTATTCTAGTTCTTTATGTCTTTTTTCCACGATTTCCGGTTCCACCTTGAAGATTCAGCGAAGGAGGAGTTTTTCAAACCACCAGATTCCTCAAGGCAAATTCCTCAAGGCGAATTCCTCAAGGCGTCTTCAAGGCGTCTTCAAGAGACCCGTGACTTCCATTCCATGCACTCGAACCAGAC
This sequence comes from Metschnikowia hamakuensis, assembly GCA_002370815.1. Classification (NCBI taxonomy): domain Eukaryota; kingdom Fungi; phylum Ascomycota; class Pichiomycetes; order Serinales; family Metschnikowiaceae; genus Metschnikowia; species Metschnikowia hamakuensis. The sequence continues at coordinate 36,577 of NKZZ01001379.1, forward strand.
GTGGCCATACGGGATTCAATCAGTGGAAAGACCAAGTCCAGGCTTGAGCTAACGATCGGTGGAACAATGTCCAGCGACTGCAAAAGTGTCTCTGAATTTGTCTCTGAAACTGGCTGCAAAACTGTCTTTGAAATTCTCTCTGATGACTCTGGTGTCTCTGATGACTCTGAAATTGCCTGTGAATCCAGGGAAATAGAGCACTCAATGCATTGGTCAGGAATTGATTTGGCCACTGCTCCAGACTCTTTGTCGTTCTCCCCCAAACCATTCGTTGAGCTTGACACTTTCTCTGTGTCCAAAACCTTCGTTTTGTCCACCTCCTTCCCCAAACCATTCGTTGTTTCCACCACCCTCCCCAAACCATTCGTTGTGTCCACCACCCTCCCCTCCTTATCCACTTGCAAAACAAAAATCTTAACATCGAAACAATCGGTATACCTTATGGGCGATGATTTGTAATAAATCATGTGCAAAGCCGAGCCTGGGAGTTTACAGGATTCGAAACGGGCGTTGCGGAGTCTTCTTTTCCTGGACAACTTTAACCGAAGCCGAGGAATCGGCTCGCCATACCCAATCATGTTGCGGTAAAACCCAACGTATCGTGGAGGATCCACGTGATGCGTCATGGCATAATTGTCGTACAAGTGGAAATCAATGGGGCTGTCAGGGGGTGCTCCGTAACAAAAGACACTTGAAATGCCATCGGAATTGCCGTACATCGTCGCTGAAAGAGGCACTAATGTCTGGTTGACTCGGGCGAAAAACCGGACTGCCTGGCCGAACGGTTTGGGAAAGGTCTTGGAAAAGGGAATTGGGAGGTTGCTCTTACTTTTACCAGGCCGCTTTTTCCCCACCTTTTTTTGACGAGTGGGCTTTGTTTTTGGATAATCAGGTTTTTTATCTTGAAAATTGGGCCTTGCTTCTTGAAATTTGGGCTTCTGTTTCCGATGTTTCTTTCCTTTCCGTCTTATACTTTCCCCGGAATTTTCTCCCAGGTCCATTCCTTTGACTATGTTCTCCTTGTCCACTCCTTTGTCCACCATCTCCAATCCTGTGTCCACCATCTCCACATCTTGGTCTAACGTCTCCAATCCTTCATCCCAAATATTCTCCTTGTCCATTTCTTTGTCTAGAAATTGCTCCACTTCCATTGGTTCGTCTAACATCTCCATTGGTTCGTCTAACATCTCCATTTCTTGGTCTAACATCTCCAATCGTTTGTCTAACATTTCCAATCCTGAGTCTTCCACTTCCATTGGTTCAACTTCCACTTCAGGATTCCTTGATTGTCCAGAATTCCCAGTTTTTCCAGAATTCCCAGATTGTCCATTATTCCCAGATTGTCCTGATGGATTAGAAGAACCTCCTGGTCGATTAAGTACATCAAAATCGGAACCTTGATCATCCACTTCCATCGCTAGACCTTCCATTTCCACTCCTTTGTCTTCTATTTCCATTTGTTGCTTTAACTCCACTTCCTTTTGTTCGATTTCCATTTCCATTCCCTTGTCCACCAATTCGAATCGTTTGTCCATTTTTTCCCCTTCTTTTTCCTTGTCTAGCCGATTTTCCATTTCAAGATTGTTCTCCTTGTCCATTCCATTATCTAAAATCTCCATTCCATTGTCTTCCATTTTTTCCTTGTCCATTCGTTTGTCTTCCTTTTGCACCCCTTCCTTTTTCTTCTCTAAGAAAATCTCCTTGTCCATCCCAGGATCCTTGTCCAATTTACCAGGATTCTCGGTTGTTCTAGGGTCATAAGGCAAGAAATAGATTTCCACATCCACACACTCTGCTTCCTCAACTTCTTTTTCTTGAGCAAAAATCACAAACTGTTGGCTTTTGAAAAACTCACAAGCCTTGAACGGGCCATTGCGAAGCCTCATTTCGTCATCCAAGTCCAAAAAAAGCCCAGAAACTTTTTCAGAAATGCCAAGATTGCCATTGGAAAAGCAAAGACTGTCGTTGGAAAACCCAAGAATGCCATTGGAAAAGCCCAAAACCTCTTGGAGTGACGTAACTGCATATCCATTTTTCCAAAAAAAAACCGTTGGATGGGAGTTTAGGGGCCTATAGGAGAGGACGTTGAAATGGAGAGTTGGATCTGGTGGAAATACCCCGGAAAGAGGCCAGAAAACGCCGTTAATTTCGGCGAAAAACGCCCTTGGAGCCATATTTTGGGCCCATGTTTTGGTCAAAAGCACAAAAATAAAAAGACTGAGTTTAAAGACGTTCATGACCATTCCATGGAAGTTGGAGGGGGGAAAACTGCATATATATAGGCTCCTTTAAGCCGTGAAACTATTCTCCCAGCCGTGCAACTTGGATATGCATTTGATAGATGCAGGAATTGTTCCATGTCAAGAAAAGACCCCGCTTGGAAACATGGGTTTTTTTAAAGAACAATGGTGGGGGATCTGAAATAAGAAAATGGGGCAATTTGATTGTTGAACTTGCATGAGTCCTGCAGATAGCACGCGGGCTTTCCACAGCCTCTAGTGGTTCCAAAAATTCCAAAAAAGGTCCAGAGTCCAGAAAGTTCCAGACTTTTCCAGAACCTTTCTTGGAAGCTTTTAGAAAGCCTCTTTGGAACTTTCTTGTTGTTCTTGAGATTTTTTTGTCTCCGTCTCCGGGCCAAAACAGGCCTAGTTCAATTTCCAGATCTTAAGTCTCCACCAAAAATCTTATGAGCTGGAGAAACTGCGTATCCCCAAAGCCTATAGATTCCCTCTCTATTGAAATCTGCATAACCCGCGTTTATTGCCCGTGAAAATAATCCAATTGGAAATGCATCTCGGTTATTAGGTTTTGAATGGAGTGGTACTGCAGACAGTGCTCGCCCTGCAACACCTTAAATTCAAAAAAGCCCAGAAAAACAGGAAATTCAGGAAAACAGAAATTCAGGAAAACAGAAATTCAGGAAAACAGAAATTCAGGAAAACAGAAAAACAGAAATTCAGCAAATTCAGCAAATTCAGGAAACTCAGGGAACTCCAGAAACTCAGGGAACTCCAGAAACTCTGTATCGGCGGGCTCATAACTCTAATGCCTGATTTTGCATAGTGGTACTTCCTCAAAGTTCTTCCTCAAAGTTCTTCCTCAAAGTTCTTCCTCAAAGTTCTTCCTCAGGGTTCTTCCTCAAAGTTCCAGGCAGTAATAAAGTGTTTCTGGCTTACGTATAGGCCCAATTCAAAAAGCATTCCTATTCCATAAAACGTGGAATCTCAAGGGACTACGTTGCCATGTTAAAGTCTACCTAGGGTCTGGTCAATCTAGGGTGTACTGGTCTACCTAGGGTCTGGTTTATCTAGGGTCTGGTCTATCTATGTATATATATATATGATTATTCGTAACTATGAACTAACTACGAATTTGCGCGGAGAAAACCGTTGGACGGTGTAAAAACTCCGTGTGCCCATGATTAGTAGTGGAAGTCTGGTAGTTAGAGAAGCCCGGGTGAAGAGTCTTTTTTTGGGTTAGAATCGTCGTCGATAGGACGATTTCCAGTATGAAATGTTTTTGCGCGTTGAATCTGGAGTCAATGGCGGAGGCACTTTTCCACTTCTTCAAGACCTTTTAACCTGAACACTCTTTTTAGCCACTTCTTGGCTGTTCTTTAAATTCCAGTACTAGAAAGGTATTCTTTTCTGGTCTCTGTTTCTGGTGTTCTCTTTTGATTTCTTTTTTTGACTTTTTTGACTTTTTTGACTTTTTTGACTTTTTTGAATCAGTACCAACTTCACGTCGTTCGTATTCATCATTAAGAAATTGGAAACAGATTTTCAAGTGTTTATACTCGAATACGCACGCTTAATCATTCATTTCCAAGACGTTTTCTTTCTGACAATTGTATTGTCTAGTGTGGAAAAGTAGACAACCAGGCATGTATTGGCGAGAGATTGGAGGGACGTCGAGCTTTTAAGCTCGGCCCTATGGTTTCCAACAGCGTAGTCCATTGACCGGACTTTTGTTAACTTGGACTCTTCCCAATGACTCGGGAGATGGTACTCGAAGTAAATGTGGCGGACCCTTTCTAATATTTCGGTGGTGTATGGGAATCCACAAAGGGTCAAGTAAGATACTGCTGGTAAAGCAATACTCCTTGTGGCATTGTTAAGAAGTAGAAAGGATGGCTGTAGAAATAAAAAGAGGGTTGTAAAAATAATGCGAGGGGCGTGGCTCTTTATATATTGAATAGTGCGCGATTTAAATGGTTGCAATTTAAGAGGGCGGGTGCGCGCCCGCATGCGCGAAAACATATATAAAGGCCATGTCCCCCCCCCTCATCCCATATTCGCTCCATCTTTTTTTCCCATCCAAACTCAGTTTCTTCCTCAAACATAATAGATGTGCTGGTGGTCACTCCCCGAATGCAACAACTAAATACAATTATAGGGATGTGAGGTCCAGGTTGTTTTCTTGAACTTGTGCCAGAAATATGGCCAGTCCACTCTTGGCAGTAAGTCCTGGATAGTTTGACTAGTGACGTATTGTTTCTCTTTAATTTTGAGCGGTTTGCTTCGACTCTTAAAGAGGGGTCCATAACAGTGATAATAACATAGTGGAATATGTGTATTTGGGGGTGGACACTATATATGAGGTTTTGTCTCCCCATCTCTTTATAATAACCTTTGTTTGAAGCGTCTTACTCCCATTCTTTTGTTGTGGCTGTGGTGCCTGGATGAAGAGCAGAATAAGAAATTGAAATAATGGGTAAGGTTGACCTTTCCGTTATCCCTTAGGCCTTTGTTGATATGAGAAAAGATACCATGCTGGATAGCATGGGTTGAACGAGAATATTCTTCCATGTCGGTTAGAAAACCCCACCACATCAAGACTTTGGCTCCATATCCATTAAGGATAGCCCGTCTTGCAGGGAGATTCTTGAGATGAAGAAGCGAAGCCATCTGGACTTCCTCGGAAGAGAGTATAGTACCAGTTGTCTTCCGCTGTAAGGACCTTATAAATGAGGCCTGCTCGGAGACCTGTCTATGTTTATCTTAGGGTGTACTGGTCTATCCTGCCTTCCAAGACTGTGGAGTTGAAATTCCAGCCGTCTCCCAGTCCACCCTAAGAACTCGCTGGTAGAGTGTGTCTATGAAAAAAAGTGAAGCTTTCTTTAGAAAGCTGGAGAGAAAACTTGATTGAATTGTTGAATTTGCTCAAAGACACATGCAACCAAGTCCCCTCAGGAGTGTGACGTCAAGGTCAACCAAAGGACTTGGGGAATACTTTGCAAAGCATGCACCAAGCACCAAGAATTGGCAACCATATGTGTACATTGCAGAACATTGACACACTAAGCAAGGAAAAGGGTTCAGGACTTTTCATTTCATGGATATGAAGGAGGAAACCTTCTTTATTGTGCTCATGATGGAAGGAGGGAACCTTCTTTCTTGTCCTTATGATGGAAGGACATGACGTGACACTGATTATCCAAGCCTTTGGAAATACTCTTCAAAAGGAGCTTATTGGTGTTCCTAACAAAGAAGTTCCAGAAGAGACCAAAATTTGATATGTCAAAGGCCAGATGCCGGATGTGCAAGAAATTCGGTGATACAGCCCGAATGTGCAAAGAACCGAGAAAACCAAAAGATGAAGATGTACTGAATCTTAGGGGGTACTGCATCTTAGGGGGTACTGCATCTACCATGGAATGAGCTGGACATGGCACAGTGTTAATTCAAGTGGAATTAAACAGAAGAAGAGTGTTATTGACAAAGGTATACTTTTATCCAAAAGGAGAGAACATCTTCACACCATCTTCAAAGGAACAAGATTTTCATACGGACTCCATTTGTGATGAAATTGGAAATTGCCGAGTTGGCCTGCAATGTCAAGACGTACTTGGATTTGCTCTTTTATGAACACATGGGAATTGGTCATGACAGTTTATAAGAGCGAGTCCCAGTAGGTGTTGACATTGCAGGCCTTGAGGAACTGGGCCAATTTGGTGGACTCCCAAACCGTTAAACAGGCCCCCAAAACGCTAAACGGCTCCCAAAACGCTAAACGGCTCCCAAACCGTTAAACGGCTCCCAAAACGCTAAACGGCTCCCAAAACGCTAAACAGGCTCATGGGAGAGAAGATTATCAAGCCATGTATGTCCAAGTATAGCAATATACAGTTATTAGGAACTGATAAACGAACATGGATAAGATGAATCCAATTGGGGGGTAGCAGGTCCCTTAGTACCTATAATAGACATCCATTATTTAAGATGTCCTGATTGAACCAATCAAGCCAGAGTCCACACTGGTCCACCCCTAGTACCAACTGTAGCCCTGATACCACTGTAGCCCTGGTTCCACTGTCCCTTTACCAGGCTAAACTATACAGGGACCAAGAACCCAATCAGCCAAATCAGCAATCAACCAAATCAGCAATCAACCAAATCAGCAATCAACCAAATCAGCAGAATCAACCAAATCAGCCAAATCGTCAGCCCAAAACACCAACGGACGCAATAACCTTCCTAGACCATGAGCGCATGACCAGGGAAGCAGATGAGTGGCAGGAATGTGAAAGAAAACCCAGACACCTATTTTGGGGAAGGATCCATGTTCCAGAGCATGTAGTTAGGGAATCAGCATAAATAACAATAATGATCCTTTAGTATTGGTAGTAAAGACCACTGGCCAGGTCAGAAGACGGGGTTTTTTGGTTTGCATCTTGGCATCATGCAGGACCATTCTCCCCCACCGTCTCCGCCACCATTCTCCTCCACCGTCTCCTCCACCATTCTCCTCCACCGTCTCCTCCACCGTCTCCTCCACCATTCTCCTCCACCGTCTCCTCCACCATTCTCCTCCACCGTCTCCTCGCCAAGAGGGACTGCACTCCAAAGCACTCAAACTTAAAACACTTGCTCAAATTGTTGGGCGGATTCTTAACAAGAGGAAAAAGGAAATAATTTATAGATTTCAGGTGAGGTGCGAAACCGGGCTTTATATATATTCGCAGCGCATGCATGCCCCCTCAAAAAAAGGGGGTGAGGGGGGTTTCACGTTTGGCAGCCATGCGAATATATAAGAGCCCCTGCAAATGGCTCATTAAATCAATTATCATTTATTTGATAGTACCTTATTAATTGGTATACGCTTGACAAGTCTAGAGCTAATACATGCTTAATACCCGAGTGTCGTAAGGCAATACAGCAGGTACTGCGTGGAGGAATTGAGAAGAGCTTCTCGTTGACTTTAAGCGAGTGTTGACTACTTGAATGGTAAAGGCTTTTGCTCAGAAGGTGGACTTTCGAGAATTAGTGATAGCAAATAAAACTCAAGTACCTTTGCTTTAAATAAGTCACCTTGAGTACGTGCCATGGTTATGAGCCATTACCTTCTGACCAGACCAGTATATAACCAGGCCAATGACCATGAACCTATATTTTTTAATCTACAAGTCAAAAGTATTAAAGTATTTGATTATGGTTAGTTACAGTGGATTGTAGTAGTAAATGAATCTAGGCAGTGGATGGTGATGAGCCTGATTCTTACCGATCAGAATTCATTACTCTGGAAATGAACTATAAAGGATTTGGTTGAAGCAAATTCGATAAAGGGAAGATTTCCTTCTCTTGTTATAGTACAAATCTACCCATATTGGTGCTATGTGCAGGACCAACAGGAACTGATCGAGAGAAAGATAAAGGTTTTGGCGTCACGCACAAATGGAAACGGGCTGAAAATTTGGTTGAATTCAAATGTGCGGTAGTAGTTATTAGTAACCGAAAAATGGTTTTGATTACGCTACAGGAACACTGTAAACTGACCCACGGGTGTCCTGCACATAGACCACAGGATTATAGGTTTTTGGAAGTTTCAGCCAATCCAAGTATCAGCCTTTTTCCAAAACAAAAAATATGATATATTAACTCTCTAGTAATAAAATTAAAGTTTTACTTTCGGATTCACATATTTATTTATCTCCTTTAGCATTAGCTATTTGAATAATGAATGATGGAGTAAAAATAGGTAATAGTTTAAAGTAAGGAATCTCGTTTTTTCATTAAAAGCTTAATAGAGTTTCGATTGTTCTATACATAAATCAGGAGTATCTAAATGTCAGAAAATATTTTATGTTATTTATATTAAAATTAGTTCTATGCATTCATTATACCTTCAATGAAAAAGAAATTAGGTAAACATATCAACAGAATAAGCCGTTGGCAATGCATATGCGGATCTTGTTCGGTTGGACAAGTTCTATTATTTCGTTAGGGTCTTGTTGACCCACGCCGGCCTTCAAAGGAGGCGGATTCGGGTCCAATCCCGTTAACTGAAGATCCCCCTTGACTGAAGATCCCCCTTGACTGTAGATTTGGAAGATCCCCCTTGACTGAAGATTTGGAAGACCCCCCTTGACTGAAGATTTGGAAGATCCCCCTGGACCGAAGATTTGGAAGATCCCCCTTGACTGAAGAGTTGGAAGATCCCGCTGGGCTGAAGATTTGGAAGATCCCCCTTGACTGAAGATTTGGCTCGGAGAACGTCGCTTACTTCAAGCCGTTCTATCGACGACGGTACTGATTCAGAGCAAAAATGAATTGTACCGACGGAGCCACTAGTTTGTTTTTTGATTGTTTGTTTGTTTGTTTGATTTTGGACACAGTCCCTTGTTCTTTCGAATAAGCCGTGGTGCGCTTTCCGAAGTTTTCAACTGAGGGCTGATTCGTGGTCGATATCTCTCTTAGCAACCTGACTTGAAGAAACAATCTGTTTATCATGCCTTCATTTCTCTTGATATTTGAATGTTCTTTTATTTGAATGTTCTTAAGATTTGAATATAAGACCTTAGAAATCTAGCTGTGTACCTTTATCGTTAAGTTTAAGGAATTGAGCATATTTAGTGTTAGTCCTCTTGAATTTAAGGACTTCGGACTATTCCATGATTAAGCTTGTGTCCAGATTATTCAATCGGCAGTCCACTCATTCAACCATCCCTCACACTCCTATACTGTCAAAGTCAGTACCATGGTTGGAGTATATGACATTGCGTTTGCCATGTTATCAGCATATTCTCATGGAATAAAAAAAGGAAGGAAGAAGGAAGAAAGAAAATGCTTAAAATTATGGGAAGGTAGTCTGTGGGGATCGCGGTGTTATATATTTTTTTGGAATCGCAGCCAATGCACGCGCATGTCGCCACCCGATATGCACCTTGGGAAACCCCCGCACCGAATTGCAACCAACGCAATATATAAATGCGGGAGTCCCCCCTCATTTTCCCTCCTTTTTATCACTCTCTTTCACTCCATAGTGTCTCATATTTCCACATAGTATACTCTATTCCACTACAGTGTCTCATACACTACATAGTGTACCGCTGTGTCTTCAGTGATTGTGGGTTTCCAAGGATTGACTTTTGTCGGTGATTAGCATTCTTTAGTGGTAGTTCTCTTGAACTAAGAATCTATTCCCGTTTAACACCACAAAACAATTTAACAGATTTCCATCTTATAAAGAAAGGTATGTATTGAAGGAATATAAGATTTATCGAACTTTGGAGAAGACTAATTAGGTAAACATATGAATGACTCTGCAAAACAATAGTCTTCCTTATCGAAGGCTGTCATTATATACTTTTCTTTATCCCAAGTTTATCTTTAGGTGATATATAATGCAACATTCTTGAAAACAGGTCAAATTTATGTTAAGTAAAACGACCATGGCTAGATTATAATATCCCTACAGAGTGGTCCAATAATGGGTGTCTGAGATGCTTAATGAGCACTCGAATATTTCTATAATAATATGATTATACACAAGGCTTCTCTATGTTAGAACTCGTAGCAGGCTAGGCATGTATAGAGTAAAGTTCTATCTGTATGTATATATTCGTATACTTGTAAGTTAACTTAAAGACGGATTCCCAATAGAATGGATCTATCAGGGAACCTGCGATTGTTATATAGTTTCCAGGGCCGACGGAATAGCAACCAAGAATTGTTGCTCTTAGAGATAACAGTCTCTAATTGGCCGGGAGAATGCCGATGCCCGACCTTCTCCGATGAAGCGGAATGTTCATGCCCGCTCATGCATAAACCAATGTGTGACATCATGAGTTGTCATCCCATGATACTAAGTATTGGATTCTGGCACTGTTACAAAATTCCTAACACTCTGATAATGGTGGGATATAATATGTTACCTATAATAAACTGTTGGACAGTTGGGAGGGAAGAAAGCCAGGGCTCAAAACCGTTCTCATACTCGTAACCTTTTTTTAAACGAAGGAATTGCCAGTTTTTCTGTTAATTGTGAAAAGGTACTATAAGCAGGACCACGACACAAGATGTTTAGGGTGATTTTAAGATTTGGGGACATGCAGGGAAGATAAGGCACATGATAAGCTTACATCCATCTATCTTGTTTATCTAGCTCCCATTGATACATATTAGTTATTTATCATTATTTGATTAACTTCCCAAAGTAGCCATCCCCAAAGTAACCATCCCCAAAGTAACCATCATCACTAATACTGATACTGATACTGATACTGATACTACCATTATTATTACTGATACTACTACCAATACTATTGATACTACCATTACTATTACTGATACTTTTACTACTACTATATTTATTAAGTACATGGTTATTTATTTTAACATTTCAATAACGAAAGTGATTGAAACTTTAATATTACCAGCTATACCCTTTCTAGGAAATGATATTTTCTTATCAAAATATATAGGTTTCATAGATGGCCCAGGAGATATAAAAATCTCAAAAGTATCAAATTTACAGGAACCTTCACCAAGTACTTCACACGATACGTCAAAATGGGAGCCATTTTTGATGCCTCTTCAAGTTTGGGAACCGTTTTTACGTAAAGAGAGTGTGACGGAATTTTTGAAACCCGTAAATCCTTCAAATGAATGAGAAAAACGGCTTTTTTTTTTGAATGGTTTTGGTTATGAGCCCGGGCCATTCCTAAAAACTTGACCTTGAGAACAGATAATCCCAAATTTAATCCAAAAGTACAGAAATTTCCAGACCAGAAATGGAAAAGTGAATGTACTTTTTATAAACAAAAGTTAGTTTTTAACAAAATTAAATTAAAACTGGTGGCTTTGAAATTGGCCAAATTGGGGGATGCGTACTACGCATAGTCACACAGTCACATCACTGTTGCGCGTTTATATAAACGCGGTCATAATCTGGCACGTGAGTCTCATTGGCTTCCAATAACGCTTTTAAGTAGGGAACTTTCGTAGTCATTTCTTTGCTTGTATTTGTTTCTTGTATAACGAAACTAGGCATCCTTTATATAATCTTGGATTCTTATTCCTTATCACAAGCTGAGCTGAAGGGATTTCCCACCTTATATTCAAATGACTGGCCTGGATCCGTCGGAGAATAGTTCGAGGAAAAAAAAGTATAATTGCGCTGTAAAAAAACTGGGGGGGATCGCCTATTTATATACCGCGAAAACAGGCGGTTTTGTGGCCAGAAACAGGCGGTTTTGTGGCCAGAAACAGGCGGCTTTGTGGCGGCACAAATATGAAACGCGCGGGGCGTGCGAATATAAATTGCAGCCAAATCCGCTTTTCAGAACTTCCACCCTTTTTTTCAACACCCATCGAACTTCCACCTTCTTTTTTCACCACCCTCTTTTTTCACCACCCTCTTTCTTCAACACCCTCTTTTTTCACCACCCTCTTTCTTCAACACCCTCTTTTTTCACCACCACCCGGCAGCTTTTATTCCTCATGTGTGATTCTATCAGAGGGCTGTCATTGGCCTTCCCCCTTCGTGACTGACTGCGTGAGGGGTCGCCCCTTCGTCGGAGTTATCGCCCCTTCGTGCCGACTCTGCGTGAGGGGATATTATCAGAGATCATTCATTGGTTCCAGATACTCCACTGGTCGGCTTTATACCCAACCGTGGTTCTTACCTCCGTGTTTCATCTGTATCTCCGCATTCTGAACTGAGAAGTACATTCTCCTCTTGTTGAGTTACAGTATGCAGTACATATGAGATGTGCGAGTCTCATTTGTTCAACAGGGTCAGGTCTCCGTCGTCTACATGCAGGAGCCCCCGGAAGCTACCAACTATATAAGAAGGAGGTCCCGTGCCCAGGACTTTAGGGGGTAACGAATTAGCTGCAGGAGGGGAAATGGCGATTTCAGGTATTTGTTCAGAGAGAAAAAAGAATTGCAAATAACTGACGTGGCAATAAAGATCCACGGTAAAAAGAGTCTTACAGACTGGTTTCGTGATAGTTCCTGCTCATGAACTAACCAAGGGTTAAGGTTCAAAACCCCTTGAGTGGGCACAGCCGTGCCACCTGCCGCTTGCACACAGACGCATGCAAGATTTACCAAACCTGCATATACGCAATATCTTGCATGGGCATGACATGAACATATCTGGCATGCTCTTTGACCGTTCGCTGGCACCCTTCGATAAAGCTTGTGTCCATTCCCTGCTGGAATCCCTACTAAATCCGCTCCTTACTACATAAACGCCTATCCCAATATTTTTTTTATTTTTTTTTTTTTAACAACAGCGACACAATGTTAGTTCACCTCGCTTTAATACTCACAGGGAATGGACCAAGCGTCTTCTCCGACGTCATCTCTCATAACCCGGAGGTCTGCTCTCCATCCAGCTGAGTCATCCACTCGACAACAGTACGATACGGCCGACCTATCGTTCGCTGCTCCAATGCATTTCCGTACAGCCTCCTCGACCTGTGCTTGTGTTGCGGAAGTCCCGTGGTAGAGATAATTGTGCTTCATTTGGATTGCAAGGAACATGCGACCATCCTTGTAAAACGTCCCCTCCAGTGTCCATGCTTGTTTCATTACAGTTGCAATGCGGCCGGAGTTGGGCCAAAATGCCACCGACTCCGTCACCCTCGTATTCCCATTCATCACGGTGCCAAACCAGTTTTCGTTGAGCCACACACGCATTCTTCCGGTAAAGTTTTTCCACACCAAACCTCTCATCCTGCATAACCCGCTATTATATTTCGCCAGATACCGCATATCCCCGCATGTTATGGCCTCGCCAACCAGGGCTCTTGTGGGCCTGCTCTTTGGGAGTTTAGCCACTTGCTCTTGCACTTTGGCCTCCACTTTGGCTCTCACGCTAGAGAGCTTGTCTCCGACTTTCACTTGGTTCATCATGAGAGGCACCACATTGGCATTGGCTTGGTCATCGACTTGCGCTTGTTCCTGTGGCTTCCCTACCTTGGTGATGGTTCCATCAAACGTGTCAGGCCCTGAACTTCTTCCATCTTCATCTAACTCATCTTGATCGACGCTTGGACTTGCGTCAAGGGTAAACTCATATAAGAGGTTAACTGGCGCTGAATCCGCTTCACTGTCCGGTTTAGCCAACATTTTGTCCACGGAGATGGGATTGGGGTTTGGCTCAGTTTCGGCGTACGCGGTTTGGATTGCTATTGCTAGCATGAGAATTTGGTTGAATTGCATCTTGTTTGATAGTAGTGTTTGTCGTTTGTAGCGATGACAGGAGTATTTATACCTTTCTCCTTTGCATCAACACATGCACTTTCGAGTTACCCGTCATGTCAATCTTACATGGTGCTGTATACACGATGCAAAGGTGTAACAATCAGATAACCGGTTCGGTGAATCCCACAATCAGCCCACGTCCAAAAGCAGCCATAATAAACGCTCTTCCGTACAGCTGTATGAAACAGAGCCTCCCTGGAAAATCAGCCCCTGTCATTAACCCCCCATATAATCCAGTTTCGGCCGAATGTCCACTTGACATTGGACAAATGAGGGTCTCCAGTTCAAAGCATAACCACTATCACCAGAAAGGGTTTGCGTGATTTGGCCGGACGAATCTGGAATCATTGTTTGTGGAAGCAGACCCAGCGAGAACGGGATTGGTTCAATAGTCGCCAAACAGATTCATAAAACGCGCACACTCAGCAATAATACTCTCCAATACACAGCATGTATGGATAGATACTTCTCTGGAAAAAAACATCAAAAAAGTGGTGTCGATATTTGAAATCTGATTACAGGGACGTAAGATTAGGTTGGACGTGTTCCTGTGTACAGGAACCATTTTGCCATTGCCATTGTTGAACATAAGCCCTGAGAAGACTTAGGTTCACTGCATACTATGTATGCAGTATATCCAGCTGAAACGATCTTTAGGCATTTGTGCGTGACATGTGGATACCTTAGAGATCTGCAGCAGCTGAAGGAAACTACAGCAGCTGAAGGAATATATAAGANTAGGCATTTGTGCGTGACATGTGGATACCTTAGAGATCTGCAGCAGCTGAAGGAAACTACAGCAGCTGAAGGAATATATAAGAGGAACGGTCGTCGCCTCTTATATGGAAGGACAAGAATGATAGAAGGCTTGATTACAAAAGCATTTAGTTTAGAGTGATAAACCAGTACACCCTAAGATCCGAACCAATGACTGATGTACCTTACTTAAGAGACTTATTGATTTCCAATGAGACTACTGTGCCGGACTATGAAACTATGTACGGAAATGCTCAACAGCCATTGCCATTGCCATTGTTTGCACGGCCATGGAAGGCTCCCGATGCTTATGGAAGAATCAAAACGCCTCTTTCTCACAACAGAGAATGATCCCAGGTCACGTTGCTTTTCTCCAACCACATCGGGTGTTAACATGCAAAAAAAAATAAGCCCATGGCTCTCGCTCCCCACATTCACTGCTATCGCCCCCCACATTCACTGCTATCGCCCCCCACATTCACTGCTATCGCCCCCCACATT
>NKZZ01001380.1:0-15501 GCA_002370815.1 Metschnikowia hamakuensis
GACATTAAAACCTTTAAAACGAAGTGTATTTAGTACCTTACCTAATTTGTTTAGAATTGAACTATAATATACACAGAAAGTAATGGCGATCCACTTTCCTCATGCTTTTTATAGGATTCCAGGGCAGAGTCCGGTAAATTACACAATTTCAATGCCAAAATACAAAAATTGTAGCTTTAAAAAAGGTAAATTGAAGAAATTGTTAATCAGTGAACTCCAACCTTTTGTGAATTTGCGGTTTTGTTAAAATTGTAGATTTTTAAAGTTCTCTCTAAACCGTACGTGATACTTTCCCATCATACGGCTTGCCAAAATTATTTAGCTAAAGACCTAATTTAAAGGTTTATCCCCATGAAGTTTAATATTTTAAACCATGTATCTAATACTCTTTTCCCTTGCTTATTTATCTTGACTATATTTGGATTTTTACCATATTTTTCTATTACTTTTTTTCTGGAATTTAACTGATATTTTCTACCTAAAATCAATACACAAGAAAACTAAAGAATAGAAAATAATCTATCACGGAATTTAACAAAATTAGTACCTAATTTAAAAGAATCTAATAAACCTCTAGCTATATGCAGATAAGTATTAACAATTACACTATCTGATTCATGTATATAATTACCTGAGCTTTTTGGTTCTCCAGTATAATACATACATAATTTTTCATCAGCTAGCGTATCTATTAATTCACTTATTGGTGCATTAATTTGAAGTTTATAGTTAGATAAAGCTGTAATATCTTGAAAAATAGTCAGATTTTCTTCTTTCTTTTTTCTTTTTTTTTTTTTTTTTTTTTTTTTTTTTTTTGTTTTAATTTTAAAAAAACTTTTTTCCGAACCCAAAAAATTTTAAATTTTTAAAAAATATAAAATTTTTTTTTTTTTTTTTTTTTTTTTTTTTTTTTTTTTTTTTTTTTTTTGTAGATTACATTTAAGAAAACGTCTTTCTCGAACTCAGAAAATTGTAAATTTAATGGACATTTAAAATTTTTCATGACTAAATTTTGGGTATTTTTGACGATGTGTGAATTTGTAGGATTGTAAATTTGTGGATTTCAAGATTTTTCGAACCCGAAACTGGAAATTCGTAGAATTCTACATTGAAAAATGTAAAATTTTGTACATTTGTAGACTTGAAAACGGGCCATTTGTGAAGTCGGTGGAGCCGTGAATTTCAAGTTTTTATAAACATTCAAGCCAACGTACACTGGGCTTTTCTAGACTCGGGATTTTGTGTTTCTGAAAGGTCCATTTTCGTAAGAAATAGATTTTAGCAGAGCAGGTTATTTGGTGGATTCCCAAAGAGGAAACTCGAAGAATGTAGAGCCTCGTGGAATTGTAGAGTTTAGACGCATAACCTCGTAAAATTGTAGAAATCTGACGCATGGACTCTTAAAATGATAGAATTTCAATAGCAACTCTCGTAGAATTGTAGAATTCTGATGCATATTCTCGTAACACTATCAAATTTTGAAGCATAAGCTCGTAAAATTGTAGACTTTCAAGGCACAGTGTCGTAAAATTGTAGAAATTTGATGCACAAGCTCGTAAAATTGTTGAATTTGAGTGCAGAGTCTCGTAAAATTGTCGAATTTCAAGGCACAGTCTCGTAAAATTGTGGATTTCAATGCAGAGACTCGTAAAATTGTGGAATTCTGATGCATATTCTCGTAAAATTGTAGAATTTCAATGCAGTGTCTCGTAAAATTGTGGATTTCAATGCATATTCTCGTAAAACTGTCGAATTTTGAAGCATAAGCTCGTAAAATTGTAGACTTTCAAGGCACAGTCTCGTAAAATTGTAGAAATATGATGCACAAGCTCGTAAAATTGTAGAATTTCAATGCAGTGTCTCGTAAAATTGTGGATTTCAATGCATATTCTCGTAAAACTGTCGAATTTTGAAGCATAAGCTCGTAAACCTGGGAAGTTTCAATGCAGAGTGTCGTAAAATTGTAGAAAGGTGACGCACAAGCTCGTAAGATTGTAGACTTTCAAGGCACAGTCTCGTAAAATTGTAGAAATATGATGCACAAGCTCGTANGTGACGCACAAGCTCGTAAGATTGTAGACTTTCAAGGCACAGTCTCGTAAAATTGTAGAAATATGATGCACAAGCTCGTAAAATTGTAGAATTTCAATGCAGTGTCTCGTAAAATTGTGGATTTCAATGCATATTCTCGTAAAACTGTCGAATTTTGAAGCATAAGGTCGTAAACTTGGAAAATTTCAATGCAGAGTGTCGTAAAATTGTAGAAAGGTGACGCACAAGCTCGTAAGATTGTAGACTTTCAAGGCACAGTCTCGTAAAATTGTAGAAATATGATGCACAAGCTCGTACAATTGTAGAAATCTGACGCACGTTCTCGTAAAATAGTAGAAATCTGACGCACGTTCTCGTAAAATAGTAGAAATCTGATGCACAATCTCGTAAAATGATAGAATTTCAATGCATATTCTCGTAAAATTGTCGAATTCGGATGCACAGACTCGTAAAATTTCAATGCAGTGTCTCGTAAAAAAACATGATTTCCTTATTTTGGGCGTAGAGATGAACAAGAAAAGGATGGTGATTTTGGGTAAAAAGAAATTTTTTACAAATGAGAGTTACGATGGGATTGCAATTGGGATTTTAAATGTTTTTTAAAACTATAAAAATATATGGGGCAAAATTCCGTTAGCCATTGTAAGGGTCATGTGATTTTGTGGTGGTGCAAACATTTTTTTTGCTTTTTTCGTGCTCATTAAAGGCTGAGTTGATGGGAATTCGCGGGGAATGTCGAATTACTTGAAAAAAGCCCAACTGAACCATATCTTTTTTTTGGCTTTTCGGTATCTTGATCATTTCAATTCTACCCTGAAACGTCTTTAAAGTGTATTTTTGAAAGATGCTATGATTTGATTGGTGGAATGGCCGCAACCCTCGGAATTGGTGGAATGGCTGCGGCCAACACAACACACCCGTACACCGCGCAACCTCAGCAGAAATAAGCCCAATGCAAACCCCCTATTATTTACCAATTTGTAACTAAAAATTGATTTGGTGGAATGCTGGAATTCCGGACATTACAGTGGTTATTTTAAAGTTATTAAATTCCTTGCCTAAGTCCCAATGGATCTCTTAGGTCCTGCATCTAGTATTCAAGCCAATTCGAATACTAATCGCCGTTACCATGCACCTGAGCCACTAGAGACTCGATCCTAGCGCTCATAAAAGTATTCCTAACAATAGTGTGGAGTGAAGTGTGGAGTGAAGTGTGGAGTGGACTGGTGGGTGTACTGGTGTGTGTGGGTGCGAATAAAGTCAAGTATAAAACTCTTAAAGAATAAATAGCAATTAATGTAACTAAAAAAGTAGCTATAAAATACAGAATAAAAGCACTTAATGTATAAGTGCCATAGAATGATTATATAATTGGATTTTTAGAATAATAACCTGTTAAAACTGGTATAGCCATAGATACAGAACTATAAGGTAAATATATCTTGAGTTTCGGACATAAACCATGTATAATAGACCAGTACACCCTAAGGTAAATGGTAGAGCTAAATCATAAGCACATGAAGCTATAGCTAACATCATAAGAGCTAATTGTTTCATAGTAGATATAGCTATGGCCGCGCAGTTCCCCAACCCAACCGAGGCGGGGCTTTAAAAGGAACTAATTGTGAGACCATTCCAACGCAATACTCAATGATACTACGATAATGTATAAATCAATTCTGACAATAGTGTTCAAAGAAGATCATGGATATAGATATGGATATAGATGAGGCATGGAGACTAGGTGCAGGACATGCAGCAGTGCATGAGAGAGAAGGTTAGTTTTCTAGCCACACACGCTATTAAAAGGGCTGAAATACATACTGTTGAGTAGCTATAATGCTAAGCTAGAGGAATTTTCAAATTTAAAAAAAAAACACAAAACGTGGTTTTTCAGCTTATTGTGTTAATTCTCATTCATAGTGAACTGAGTTCTTGGACTTGGGTGACAGATAATGGCTACTTAGACTGGTCCGGCATATATCAATGTGATTAGCCAGAGTCAAGGCCCCAAATCTGATCGACCAGTGTTTAACATTACCATAATTATATACTGACCATAGTTTAAGCTAGTAGAACATTTGATTTTGTAGACGGTGTGTGGAATTGTCCAGAATCTGTCTAATTGTCTAGAATCTGTCGAATTGTCTAGAATCTATCTAATTGTCCAGAATCTATCTAATTGTCTAGAATCTATCTAATTGTCTAAAATCTGTCGAATTGTCTAGAATCTGTCTAATTGTCTAGAATCTGTCTAATTGTCCAGAATCTGTCTAATTGTCTAGAATCTGTCTAATTGTCTAGAATCTGTCTAATTGTCTAGAATCTGTCTAATTGTCTAGAATCGGTCTAATTGTCTGTCTAAATGCCTTGTAGATGGCTAAAACTGTGTTTCAAGAAACTGTTCCAAGTTAACTTCAGAAAGGGAAGAAATATTCAAAGCAATAATAAATTATTCAGAATCAGTTTCGGAAGGTCGAATGATCAGTTGTGGCAGTAAGCTAGTCAGTTTCCTGCACCTTAGACACTCTTGACAAAATTGTCCTTGAAGAAAATCTTCTCCATTACAAAATTCTTTATTTCAGCTTCTTTTATTTCTTATCATTAATTACATATACTCTCTTTTATTGTTGAAAGGGTCGTGGTCGTAGTTGTCAGAGACCACCTCTTCAACGTGGCTGGGCTTCTTGTCCACCCTCCAGAAAAAGGAGATGAACAATGGGGCTGCGAGAAACACCACCGGAAGCCATAAAAACGCAATCATGGTTTCTCCCAATTGGGCCGAGTACACGCCATCCATTAATGCAACAGTCACTGCTTAACTCGCAAATTTTGTGTGGCTGCAACCCCAGAATTAGAGGCTTCAGTCACTCATGGGGTGAGGATTACGTGGAGGAGGAGATTATATGGATGATTCTGTGGGCACGGGGAATAAGGGCACGGTTCCGGAGAGGGAGGGACTTGATGGCAGTGGCCCGAAACCCAAGAGACCAAAGTTTCGTTCTTTTTTTCGGTTATACGGCAACATTGTAGATGCAGGTACAGATGTAGAGATTGGATCAGACCACTTTTGGTAGATGGGACGCTTTCGGTTTGATTTGGACGTCGCTTGACGAGTCGGAGGTGCAGGAAAGGATCTACAGGTTCAGAAAAGATTGCAGGTTCAGAAAAGATTGCAGGTTCAGAAAAGATTGCAGGTGCAGGAAAAGATTTAAATGTGCAGGAAACAATTTAAATGTGCAGGAAAAGATTTAAATGTGCAGGAAAAGATTTACAGGTGCAAGAAAAGATTTACAGGTGCAGGAAAGGATTTGCAGGCTAATGGCTTGAAGGATATTGTGGGCACGGAATCGGAAGATGTGCCCTCAAAAAGAAAAGGTCACAGGTAATATCAACATTTTCTATGGGGGGAACATGCCTTACATGCCTTACATGCCGGACAAGCTGCGCGACGCACACTTCTTCCCTGGCACATTATCGAACAATGTAAAACAGGGACTTGAAGGAATAGAATTAGAGGATAGAGAATAGAGAATAGAATTGGAGGTATAAAAAACATATTAAATAGAGGTAAGAATTAATGTAGAGAAGAATGAATAGAATAGAGAATAGAATAGAGAGTAGAATAGAATCGAATCAATAGAAATTACAATAGAACAGAGAAAACAATAGAGAATGAAATTCAGAGTAGAATATAGAGTACAATCGAGAGAATAGAGAAAAGAATATAGATAATATGAAAATATAAAAGAGAATTAGAGGTATAAAAGAGAATTAGAGGTATAAAATAGAACATAAACTAGAGGGAACAATAGAATGAATAGATTCAGAGATTTAGAATAGAGAATAGAATACAATATAGAATGGAATAGAGAGTAAAATAGAGGTAGGAATATGGAGTATAGTAGAATATAGAGTATAGAGTATAGAGTAGAATTTAAAGAATAATAGAATATAGAATATAGAGAATTTACAATAGAATTTACAACAGAAAAGAATGAATAGAACATAGAATAGAATACAGAGTGAAAAATTTAGTAGAATATAGAGAAGATGAAAATATAGAGTAAAATATACAGTAGAATATAGAGAATATAGAGAATAATAGAATATGGAGAAGAGAATTAATAGAATAGAATAGAGAGTAAAATATATAGTAAAATATAGAAAGTAGAATATAGCGAATAAAGAGTAGAATATAGAATAGAATATAAAGAATATGAAAATATAAAAGAGAATTAGACGTTTAGAATGTAGAGTAGAATATATGGTAGAATATAGACAATTCAGAATATAATAGAGAGAATATAGAGAATAGAGAATATAGAAAAGATAGAGAATAAGAATATAGAATAGGATATAGAGTAAAATATATAGTAGAATATAGAAAATGGAACATAGAGTAGATTTTAGAGAATCTAGAGTAGAAATATGGTAGAATATAGAATAGAAGATGGAATAGAATATAGAGAATAGAATATAGAGAATAATAGAAAAAGAATATAGAAGATAATTTACGATAGAATATAGAATAGGAAAGAATTAATAGAATAGAATATAGAGAATATAGAATAGAATAGCATAGAATTTACAATAGAGGGAAGAATTGAAAAGAATCAAAGGAGATAGAGAATAGAGAGTAGAATGGAATATAGAGTAGAATAGAGTTTAGTAGAATATAGAGAATATGCGAATACAATAGAATATAGAGAATATAGAGAATAAGAATCTAGAATCTAGAATGGAATGTAGAGAATATAGAATAGAGAATAGAGAAAATAGAATATAGAATAGAATTTACAATAGAATTTACAATAGAATATAGAGAAGAATAGAATGAATAGAGAATAGAAGATGGAATTGAGGGAAGAATAGAATATAGAATGGAATGTAGAGAATAATATAGAGTAGAATAGAGGTATGAATTTGGAGTATAGTAGAAAATAGAATAGAGAGTAAAATATAAAGTATATAGCGAATATAGAGTAGAAACTAGAGAAGACAGAGAATAGAATAGAA
This sequence comes from Metschnikowia hamakuensis, assembly GCA_002370815.1. Taxonomy (NCBI): domain Eukaryota; kingdom Fungi; phylum Ascomycota; class Pichiomycetes; order Serinales; family Metschnikowiaceae; genus Metschnikowia; species Metschnikowia hamakuensis. The sequence continues at coordinate 7,072 of NKZZ01001380.1, forward strand.
TATAGAATTTACAATAGAATATAGAAGAGAAGAGAAGAGAACATAGAATAGAGCATAGAATAGAGAATAGAGAGTAATATTTAGAGAATATAGAATATAGAGTAGAATAGAGAGAATAGAGAGTAAAATACAATAGAGAATACAATAGAGAATGGAATTCAGAATAGAATAGAGAGAATAGAGAGTAAAAATGAAAGAGAATGGAATAGATTATAGAGTAGAATATAGAATGGAATAGAAAATGGAGAATATAGAGTATAGTAGAATATAGAATATGGAGTATAGTAGAATCGAAGAGAATTAATAGAATAGAGAGTAAAATAGAGAATAGAATAGAATATAGAGAACATGCAAAAAGAGAATTAAAGGTATAAAATAGAACATAAAATAGAGGAAAGAATAGAATATAGAATGGAATAGAGAGTAAAATAGAGGTAGGAATATGGAGTATAGTAGAATAGCAAATGGAGAATATAGAGTAGAATAGAGATTAGAACATAGAATAGAGAGTAAAATCTAGATAGAGTTTAGCGAATATAGAGTAGAATATAGAGAATAGAGAATACAATAGAAAATAGAGAATATCGAGTAGAGTATAGAGAATAGAGGTGTGAATATGGAGTATGCTCAAGTTCTTCATGATGAGCAGTTTCTTCTCGGCCAGCTCGTTGACCACATCGAGCACGCTCTTGTCGTGGCCGGAATTCTTGAAAATGGCAAACTCAGAGCCCCCAAACTCCCGGATCATCTGTTGTTTTTGTTGTGCTGATGACTACAACACATACAAGTCCTCCACCACGTACGCACCTTCCTTGTGTCTCATGAGCTTCCTCAATTTGCCGTGGAGCTTATCCACAATAAGCGCACGCGACTCCTTGGACCCATAGTGCAAGAGCTTGACGAGCTAATTTCCGTATGATGACGTTGCCAAGCTGTAGTAGTGGCCCTTAAGTGCCTGCACCACAATGTCTCCTCTTTCCTTGGTGGTGAACTTGACCAAGGTCTGCACCACTCTCGAGGCAGAATATAGAATATAGAGTAGAATAGAGAATAGAATAGAATAGAGAATAGAGAATGGAGAATTGAGAATAGAATAGAGAGTAAAATAGAGAGTAAAATAGAGAGAAGAATATAGAGAATATAGAGTAGAATAGAGGTAGGAATTGGGAGTATAGTAGAATATGGAATATAGAGTAGAATATAGAGAATAGAGAATAGCGAATAGAGAATAGAGAATAGAACAGAGAATGGACAATACAGAATAGAATAGAATACAGAATAGAGAATAGAAAATACAATAGAGAATGGAATTCAGAATAGAATTGAGAGTAAAATAGAGAGTAAAAAATATGGTAGAATATAGAGTAGAATATAGAGTAGAATAGAGAATAGAATAGAGAGTAAAAGATGGAATAGAATGGAATAGAGAATACAGAGAATACAGAATAGAGGGAAGAATAGAGAGTAAAATATATAGTAGAATATAGAGAATGGAACATAGAGTAGAATAGAGAGTAGAGAATAGAATAGAGGTAGGAATATGGAGTAAAGTATAAAATAGAATGTAGAGAATATAGAGAATAATAGAATAAGAAGATAGAATAGAGAATACAATACAGAATAAAATATAGAGTAGAATAGAGGTAGCAATATGGAGTATAATATAGATTAGAACATAGAATGTAGAGAATAGAATAGAGACTAAAATAGAGACTAAAATAGAGAGTAAAAAATATGGTAGAATATAGAGTAGAACATAGAGTAGAACATAGAGAATATGAAAATATAGAGTAAAATATACAGTATAATATAGAGAATATAGAGAAGAAGAGAAATGAGAATAGAGAGTAGAATAGAGTAAAATAGAATACAGAATATAACAGAATAAAGAATACAATAGAGAATAGAGTAGAGAGTAAAATATAAAGTAGGATATAGCGAATATAGAGAATAATAGCATAAGAATATAGAATTGAATATAGAGAATTTAGAGTAGATAGAGAATAATAGAATAGAGCATAGAGAATAGAGAATAGAATAGAGAGTAGAATATATAGTAGAATATAGAGAATATAGAGTATAGTAGAATAGAAGAGAATTAATAGAATAGAGAGTTAAAAAGGAGAATATAATATAGAAAAGATAGAGGGAAGAATAGAGAGTAAAATATATAGTAGAATATAGAGAATGGAACATAGAGTAGAATAGAGAATAGAGAATAGAAGATGGAATTCAGAATAGAATATATAGTAGAATACAGAGAATATAGCGAATAGAGAATAGAATAGAGAAAACAATAGAATATATGGTAGAGTATAGAGAATGTAGAGTAGAAATTACAATAGAGGGAAGAATAGAATAGAATTAAAGGAGATAGAGAATACAGAATAGAATTAGAGGTATAAAAAAACATATTAAATATGGAGAATAATAGAATAGAGAATAGAAGAGAAGAGAAGAGAAGAGAGTAAAAAATATGGTAGAATATAGAGTAGAATATAGAGTAGAATTAGAAGAGAAGAGAAGAGAAGAGAAGAGAAGAGAAGAGAATGGAATAGAGAATAGAGGGGATAGAGAATAAAGTACAACCTAAAAATCAATAATTAGACCCTGCAAAAATTAATAAATTGTCATTGTTCGAAGGATGTATTAGATACTTTAACATGCATGATTTGTCATTGGTTGATCATTAAAGAGCAGCCTGCATATAGAGTGAAGGTTGAATGTGGCTCGTATTGAGGCCTCTCCCCATATTTATAAAAACAAATGAGTCTGTGAAAAACAGGTTTATACAGATAATCTAGCCTTAAATAATGTATATTTTTTGGGGGGGTTCATGGTAGGACCACACGTCATTGGGAGGTGTATTTCTGACTGGTCCGGCATATAACCCAGACACCCGCAGTACCTTTAATTATATGCAGTACCATCAGTTGCATGCAGTACCATTAGTTACGTGATGGACGTCTGAACAACAACAAAAAACTGTGGTAATTCTTACACCAACCACTGGCCATTTGTCTATACTAGCTGTACATCTAAGGTTTGGAATACCAAATTTTGGCTAGTTTCAGAGTCCAGTTGTGGAGTCCCAGGTACTGGAGTGTGTGTGTAGAGAATGCGAGAATTTCTTTTTTTTTCTTTTTTTCTCGTCTATTTCTCCAGACTATGCGGCTTCTTTTGCTTCGCCCGCGTCTCATTTGTCATCCGCATTCTTCGTCATTCGCAACTGCGCATTGAGGCTGCAAACTGCCACCTCCAGGCCTCGCCAAGCCCCGTGCCCGCTCTGAAACGCCACTTTCTCCTTGTGTCGATCCCAACATGAAACACGCCACAAAGCCACTGAGAAGTCTATATAAGAGGGTGGCCCCCGCCTCCTCTCCTCTACTTTTTCATTCCACTCTACAACTCCTCCTTCCCTTCAACAACTCCTTATCATCTACTCCTGACTAGAATGCAACCCGCTACTTTGTTCCTCCTTGCTACCGCTGTTTTGGCCTTGCCAACCGGCACTAACTTGCACGCCGATGCTATCAAGGATGTGGCTACTCCTGAGGACGTCCAGGTCCCAGAAACCGATGGAATGGTTCTCCCAGACAAACGGGACGCTGGTGTCTCGCCTTACGCCCTGAGCCATGTCAGAAACAATGGCCAGTACGGAAGCAACAGATACGCTAAGCGGGCTGGCGCCCCATTTTACGCCCAGAGCCATGTCAAAAACAACGGCCAATACGGAAGAAACCAGAACCAAGAGCAAAACCAGGACCAGGACCAAAACCAGGACCAGGACCAAAACCAGGACCAGTACGATCAGTACGACCAGTACGACAACGAGTACGACGACCAGTACTGGAAGGCTAAGCGGGATGCTGGTGTCTCACCATACGCCCTGAGCCATGTCAGAAACAACGGTCAGTACGGAAGCAACAGATACGCTAAGCGTGATGCCGGTGTCTCACCTTACGCCCTGAGCCATGTCAGAAACAACGGTCAGTACGGAAACAGATACCAATACTCCAAGCGGGCTGGCGCCTCACCTTACGCCCTGAGCTTTATCAGAACCCAAGGCCAGTACGGAAGAAACCAGAACCAGGACCAAGACCAAGACCAGAACCAAGACCAGAACCAGGACCAAAACCAGGACCAGTACGACGACCAGTACGACCAGTACGACCAGTACGACAACGAGTACGACGACCAGTACTGGAAGGCTAAGCGGGATGCTGGTGTCTCACCATACGCCCTGAGCCATGTCAGAAACAATGGCCAGTACGGAAGCAACAGATACGCTAAACGGGCTGGCGCCTCACCTTACGCCCTGAGCCATGTCAGAAACAACGGCCAATACGGAAGCAACAGATACGCTAAACGGGCTGGCGCCTCACCTTACGCCCTGAGCTTTATCAGAAGCCAGGGTCAGTACGGAAGAAACCAGAACCAGGACCAAGAGGTGGCCCAAAACCAGGACGAGAACCAGGAGCAGTACCAGGACGCCGAGGATCAGTTCCAAGACGAAAACTTGGGCCAAACTGAAACCCAGGACGAAAACTAAGGCCAGAAGTAGGGCCAGGGCCTGAATGCAATAAGACAGTATTGATGGAGAAGGTCAAGACGGTCCACCGTGAGCAAACCTTCATCTATGAACTAAGAATCAGGTATAGATTATAGAATTGAACATTTATAGATAATTCTTTAATTTTTTTAAAATAATAACTGTAGGACGCCAAAAAGAAAGAAGTGGAGCTGGAAAAATGGACGACTGCATAGAACGGTACCTATTAAACTGGCTACTGGACAAAACTGACAAAGCTACATCCTGAATAGACAAAACTGGACAAAACTGGACAAAACTGGACTATTAATAGACAAAACTGGACTACTACTGGACAAAACTGGACTACCACTGGACAAAACTGGACTATTGATAGACAAAACTGGACTTTTGATAGACAAAACTGGACTATTCCTAGATAAAAAGAGACGATTACGAGAAAAATTAGACTACTACTCAAAACTGCATCTAGACAAAAGTGCCCTAGACAAAACTGCATATAGACAAAAGTCAACGGTCAATTTTAAGTATGTAAAGAAATTCCGGAAATCACATATTCTGTGATCAACACGGCTTCTTTAGAATCCAGTTTTAAATTATAACGTTTAAGGGTAACTACAAAGGACAATTCTCGACATCACTATTTATGGTTCCTACCGAGCTCACCTTTCATATATTAAATAGTGTGGTCCCTAAGACTTCTAGTAGTCAGTGTATGCCAGTTCTTTGTTTTTATTTTCTTTAATTTCTAAGCAACTATTAGCAACTATTAGCAATATTTTTTTTTTCTGGTTCAATGACTCTTTTCATAATCAAGACCAGTACACCCTAAGATAGAGAAAATCGCCTACTCTACTGAAATACTAGAGAAGGTCCGCCACATCTACGTCGAGTACTCCATCTCCCAAGTCATTTGTGACGAATCCAAGTTAACTGAGGCCCGAACAACGGACTACGCTATTGGTAACACGGATTCGAATTTTGCCAAGCTCGACGTCTACTTTTGCCAAGCTCGACGTCTACTTTTGCCAAGCTCGACGTCTACTTTTGCAAAGCTCGACGTCTACTTTTTCTACGTCAAAACCCCTTTGACACCGAAATCCCACCAAAAGGAGTATCGACATCGAACTCCCCTCCAATCTACCGCCAATACATGCCTGGTTGTCTACTTTTTTACACTAGACAATACAATTGTCAGAAAGAAAATGTCTTGGAAATAAAAATTTAGTGTGCGTATTCGAGTATAAACACTTGAAAATCTGGTTCCAATTTCTTAATGATGAATACGAACGACGTGAAGTTGGTACTGATGACAATGGGTGGTATTCTACATCACTGAGAAAAAAAGTCAAAAAGGACAAAAAAGACAAAAAGGACAAAAAAGACAAAAGAGAACACCAGAAACAGAGACCAGAAAAGAATACCTTTCTAGTACTGGAATTTAAAGAACAGCCAAGAAGTGGCTAAAAAGAGTGTTCAGGTTAAAAGGTATTGAAGAAGTGGAAAAGTGCCTCCACCATTAACGCCAGATTCAACGCGCTAAAACCTTTCATACTGGAAATCGTCCTATCGACGACGTTTCTCACCCCAAAAAAGTAAACCCCCCAAAAAAGTACCGCGCGCGTCACTAAGATGCTCAACCTCAACTAAGCTTTAAGCACACTCACGGAGTTTTTCACCGCCTAACGGTTTTCTCCGCCCAAATTCGTAGTTAGTTTATAGTTACGAATAAACGTATATATATATATAGAAAAATTACGTGTTTCCAAAAAGGTCCTATTTTATCCAAATCTTTTTATCCAAATTTTTTTATCCAAATCTTTCATCCAAATCTTTTTATCCAAATCTTTTTATCCAAATCTTTTTATCCAAATTTTTTATCCAAATCTTTTATCCAAATCTTTCACTTTAGCTGTAGTTATAGTGCAGTGATCACGTACCATCACTATACTCTCTCTAAAAACACCACTTACCCGCACCTCTCTAGCTGTTAAGCGTGAACGCCTCGCAAGGCATTCATGTACTGCATAAGCATGGAGTGCGCATGCAGGATGTTTCAGATTAAACAACTCAGACATTAATCTGGAAAGAACAATGTTGGTCTGTGCTCTCGTCCAACTCTCATTGACAGGAGCTGGTCCATCTCTTTAGACGAGGGTGTACTGGTTTATCTTAGGGTGTACTGGTTTATCTCTAGTACTTAGTTAGCAATCTTAGGGTGTACTTAGGGTGTACTGAAGTTCCACACTTGTGAGAGATATTATTGAAGAACAACGAGATAAGTGTTCCATCTTCCGCGAAAGCTTACGCTAACGCGCAACAGTATTTGTGGTGTTTGATCCATTCGTGGATTTTTTTTTGGTGATTTCCAAGACCTGAGTACATAAGTTCAACCCAGTTTGGGTCTCGTTGATTTTAGTTAGCGTTTCACGGCTTTTTATAAGTTTCTGTTTCTTGGTAATCAACTCAAGGTTTAAGACCCTCCGCACCCCTAATGCAAACGCCTTAAAGTTCATTTCTCCAAAACACATCACCCCCTTGGATAACAAGACGGTTGAGTTTTCGTCATCCTTGGATGCCGTACACTCGCCATTGGCGCTAAAAGTGTAAAATCCTCTTATACTTGGCCATCAAAAATCCCCCTATACTTGGCCATCAAAAATCCCCTATACTTGGCCATCAAAAATCCCCTATACTTGGCCATCAAAAATCCCCTATACTTGGCCATCAAAAATCCCCTTATACTTGGCCAGTACCAAGCCGTTCCTGAAATAGTCAACACTAAGCATTTCTTCAAACAGGAACTCTTTGATAACATTCTTGGTGGACTGACTCCTATATTCCTGGATACCCTATAACTAGAGTCTGTAGTAGTGGGCTTTGTTCCACTATACTACTACTACTACTATACAGTATCAGTAGATTATGAATTAGGTGATGATTTCAGTTGGAGTATTAAACTGCTTAGCTGGAACGTGGCGGCACACAGGCGTCTTGGCCCTTTTGTTTCACCAGCAGCAGAAACCCATGCCTATGGAACTGGACGTGCATAACGATCCACTGCCACATGTAAGCAAACAGCAGGATATCAAACTCATGTTCCAGGGACAACCAAGGATCAGTAGCAGGACTACTCTGGAGAAGTTCAAAATGGTAGCCAGAGATAAGAGTGCATCCAAAGATGCTGGAGCTAGGCGTTCATGGCAAAACAACTGAATTGATCAAATCATATAAAATGATTGTTGAAGATTCCATTTACTTAGGAAGCTCCTGATCAGGAGCAGTATGGTCTGATTCCTGTAATGGATGGATCTCCTGATCAGGAGCAGTTTGGTCTGAATCCTCCATTGAATGGATCTCCTGCTCAGGAGCAGTTTGGTCTGAATCCTGCATTGGATGGATCTCCTGATCAGGAGCAGTTTGGTCTGAATCCTCCATTGAATGGATCTCCTGATCAGGAGCAGTTTGGTCTGAATCCTCCATTGAATGGATCTCCACATTCTTTAAGTCCCACACCTTCTCTTTAGCATAGATATCCTGCTTCAAAAGCTCCAACACCTCCGATTGGGAGTTGGCCTCCATCGTGAACATGCTGCCCAAGAACTTCTTCCTGGTTTCATCGTTATATAGGGGCAATGCATCATCGATCACCGAGGCCACTTCTTCCAGCCCCTTGCTGCGTTGCTGTGCTCTAAGGGCCACTTTTCGGGTCACGCGTTTATGATGGATGACCACGAGCCATTCCAATTTTCTGGGGACTTTCATACTGGGGACTTTTTTTGGAGTGGGGACTTTTTTTGGAGTGGGGACTTTTTTTGGAGTGGGGACTTTTTTTGGAGTGGGGTGTTTTCGTCGACTTGCACTTTGGTGCATGTGGG
>NKZZ01001382.1:0-51560 GCA_002370815.1 Metschnikowia hamakuensis
TTGCAGAGCGGTAGGAAACCATCTTGTCCTTCTCTGATTCCAAGTGAAACTGCTTGATCTGCGTTTCCAGGTAAGGTTGCTTGCGACCGTTGATTGCAAGCGCTGGCTGGTTCAGTCTCGTGGTAAATGGGATGGGAAAACGTTTTTTGGATATTCAAAGTAGCCAAAAGGAAATCTCAGGAAACAATCTTCGATATCTTCAATTATCAAGGCAATATTCTTGTGCTTGTTAATGGAAGATGTGATGAAAAAGTGGTAGGTACAAAAATATGGTTTACATAAAAACTGTGAGAATAGGCACAGATCTGGCACGTCATGGCCACAAAATCTGTACATCTGCTTTCGTAAACGTGAGTGCTGCACATTGTGCGGGTACTAATCATTCGGTTAGACTGCTGGTAATTTGTTTCTGAAATCCACCAATAAGTTTCTTGTTCTGTACCTAAATAAGTTACTACGATTAGTAAAAGATATAATATGTTGAGTGAAGGACATAATTTGATGCGTTAAAACTCTACAATCTGATAGCTACGACTTGAAAATGCACAAAAAACACTCTACAATCTCATCCACCTATTACTACAGCATTAAGTTAACCACAAAATAATTCTTGGGAAATAACTCCCAAAAGTTGAATAAGTCTTGTTTTTTTTTGTGGCGCTTCTAATGGGCAGTAGTGCACATGGTCTTCCCGTTAATTCAGGTCGGACTCATTGTTTTTCGGAATAAAAATATCTTATTCCGACCCCAGTGCCTTTTTTAGGCAAGATTTATATAGTTAAGTGGTATCAGTTTAGATCAGTGTATAGTCGTACCAGTTTAGAGCAGTGTATAGTCGTACCAGTATAAGAAATTACCAGTCGTACCAGTAAAGAATGGAGTATAGTAGTGAGTATGAAAGCACAGCTCAAAGGTTACTTCACTATAGGATTTCTAGTTGCAAAACCGTTACTGATCCCAAGTCATTGTTACATAATTTACCTGAATGACACTGAAAGAGATGCGCAAGTATGTGGATGTTAAGTTTACACTATGCGATACCTTGGGAGTATGCAGCCACTCTGTATGCAGACCACCTTGAAGCCACCTTGAAGCCACCATAAACCCATTTTTTACAGATATAACACTATTGGATCTGCTTTTATACGGTAGTGTATAGCTAAATGAAAAGGTAATTCTAGGGTGTTTTTAGACTCCGTGATATCTCATAAGAACAATCTAAGACCTTCTTTTCAATATACACGCAGATATATATATTTCGTAGAAAACCAAGTAGGTACCTATTTAAAAGCAGTGAGTCTCATCTGTTGCGCTGTTTCATAAACAGCTTCGTGTTTTGGAATGACTACCTCATTGATCTCCAATAGCTCTTTTAAGTGAGGAGAGGTGGTGGTTGCTTGACTCATGTTTGATCTTATGTTGTCTTATAATTCAGTACTGGAAGTAGTGGTTTGTTCTACTGATACTAGAGTGAATGTCTGTTATTCTCTGACAAAGGAGGCGACAGAGTTGCCTCTTATATAGTTCCCTCAGCCAGGGAGCCCGTAGGTACAAGTGGCCCAAGTGTGTCGTCACGACGACACACATCTCCTGATATCCTTCCGTAACTATGTCAAAGATGTCCTCAGCTGGACAAACTACATGTGCATTCCATGCCCATGCCAAACAACTACCTGGTAATTCCATGCCCATACCAAACGTGCAGGAGTCGCAAGGCGCTCACGTTTAACATCATCTTCCTTCAAGTTGAAACGTAGCAGTCCAAATCCAAATAGGTAATTACAAGGCAAAACTGGTAGTGCATATAGTAGAAACAAGCTAAGCTAAAACAGTTTATGTGAATTTTTTTTAAATTTTTTTTTTATCTTTTTATTTTATTTCGAAAGATTAGCGGCTCGGTTCATTAGAGTAATGATAGCTCGTTTGTTGGGGAGAAGATACTATGCCATTAATCATAGGGATATGCTCTTGCGCAGAGCACACTATAAGTGTTTCCTGTATGCTCCTCGTATCAGCTGCCGGTATAAGTGAAATATAGCTGAGTAATAATAGGATATGAGCATTGTAAACTAGAATAATGCAAAACTATAATTACTCTCTTTCACTCTATACAATTCACTTTATACACTACTTCACTGCTCTCTTTATAAATAACTCTATGGTACTCCGCTATACATAGGATTATATACCATCTAGACTACACCCACATTCATTCTTTTCAATAGAGAATACTCGAATCAATTGATAAGATGACATCCAGTTTGGTGGTTTACGGATGTTTGGATTAGCCGCGCGATTGGGATTATATGCCATATTTTGGGGTTATGTGCCGTATATTTTGTATTATATGCAGGTGGTTGCAGAGCATCCCCCCCTCCAACTGTAATTCCCTTAAAACCCAGATAGAAAATTGCAGGCCGGAGCAGAGTAAACTAGCAAAAAGTTCTCCCAGGGACGAGTCGAACGTCCGATCTCAAGATATCAATGCCATTACAGTCCTGCGCCTTAACCAACTAGGCCACCGGGAGGCTATTAAAATAATAGTAAATTTTGTACGATGTAGGAAATATTGAACCGCATTGTGAGAGCATAGTAGTAGTTGAAAAAAATCAAAAAGACCAGGTTTCTGCGTTTTGATTAACATAGACAGGGCTAACTGTCAGCTCAAAATTACTTTATTTACCTTAGTCATAATCCTACAAACCTGAAATATAATCTACTTAATTCCTTAAATGGTAAAAATGGTTTCTGAAATTGGTGCTACAAACGCATTCTGTTTTGCATATGAAATGATTTTCTCGTGATACCGATTGGACTGTGATTATCTCTCAAGGAAGGATCTGGGATCTTACATTGTTGTGAGTGACAAACCCAAGCACTACGCTGGTGTACTGGTGCAACTACCGCCAGGAATAAAAAAATGGCAGCTGATAGATTACAATACTTTGGCATAAGACATGATCTGTATTAGACTTAGCTCTTATGGGCAATATGGGCAGCTGGGTAATTAGCACAGAAGTGGTATAAGAATAGATGGAATAACATTACTATAAATTTCCCATACCCACACTTTAATAGACACCATAAAAATTCTACTGAGTGAACATAGCTAGGACTTTTTACCTGGGGAGGTCTTTCGCTATGGCCAGCGCACTACCTATAGAACAAATTCTAAACTTGCTGATGACGCTTAAACATCACAATCGCATGTCTATTGCTGGAAAATAAAACGTCATAGCCCACGACTCCATTCTCAGCAATGAAATTGTTAACAGAGTACAAAAGACGCACCACAAGATCCAGCAATGGCCAATAATGACTTACTCGTGTAAATTAATCATACTATAACGCTTTTTATTATGACATAATGATGGCGGTAAAAATAAATAACCTTCAATATATAAGTAAAATTTGATGTCAATAAGTAAATGCTCATAACATATTAGTGTTGCAGTCATCTAATGTTCTCAGTGCACAATAATAACGGGATATACATCGCTTGATAAACACAAATCTTCGTTTTACAATCCGCATAATTTATTCTCTCTTATGGAATTAATAAGCTATTTACGGCTGCAAACTTTGATATACTCCGCATTTTTTCTACAACATATTCGGTTACTGGGAAGAATCTTACCAATTGTATTAAATTTTGAGTACGAAACTCTTGGAATATTTAATAATGGTTGGATTTTCTGGCTCCTTACGCCCATTCAATCTTCGTAGAATTCAATACTATAGAAACTATGTCATTCTAAAGACTTCCTGCATATAGTGGGGTTTCTATTCACTATGGTTTACTGGATCCTGGCTCTTTGTTCAATCGTGTAAAGCACCGGGACCTAGAATGGCCTGATTTACCACAATAGGAACATGTTCGTTTCAGTGACACGCGGGCGTGGTGTGCGGGTTTTTCGGTGCTTGGCTTCTCCATGTGTAAATTTCGAAGTGTAGCCTCCACATTAAGCACCAGATTTTCGCTTCGTTCTAGACTTTGGGATGCGAGCTCTAGGGGCTTTCTCGGCACCAATACATAATCGGTTTCTTTGCCAATATCGTGGAGTTTGTTTCCACACTGACGACATTCGACAGGGGTTTTGATAAGTTCTAGAAACTGTTCGGGGCTTTGAGGAATGTCGTAGCTCTGAATTCCTTGTAGATATTTCTGTACGACACTCAAATTTTCCGTGTACTTTGTTTTGAGTTCTTCTAGCTCATTATTCTTCTTATTGATAGCGGCGGCCAAATCGCTCATGGTCTTGGATACATCTGCAATCAGCATATCGTAGTTCTTTAAATATCGCAGTTGTTTGAGTGTTCTATGCCGTGTGTCGTGTGTCGTGTGTCGTGTGTCGTGTGTCGTGTGTCGTGTGTCGTGTGTCGTGTGTCGTGTGTCGTGTGTTGTATGTTGTGTGTTGTATGTCGTGTGTTGTATGTCGTATGTCGGTGTCGTATGTCGTATGTCAAATATGGAAAGTCAATTCCAACTGTTTATGTTAGTACTTTGGGTCACGTTTAGTGTAATGTCATCTAGCTGAAGCTTTGGTTCCGCTGGGGTTTATTCGTGGGTGGTTGCTTGAGATGAGCTTTATGCAGAATTACAACTATATGCAGTACAAGTCAAATATTTCTCCTCAGTTATTCTCGAAATCCTCCGGATTTTTATATTCTTTTGAGTATGAATCAAAATGCCCCCCCTCCCCCACGAAAAAAAGACTTTACACTTTTTGACCTCTGCCTATGGCGCATTTAATTTTTAATTTTCTTGCTGTGATGGCGTATGGCAGAAGCGCGCTGCTTGTGTCCTTTTCGATGTATACTACAAACGAAAGTGTCCGGTTCGATCCCCGCGGTCGAGGGTTCGAGTGCTCGAGTAGTCAGCACATCAACCCTCAGCAATGAGTAGCACTATCACTGGAGGGAAGCAATTCAGCACAGTATGCTACCCGTGGTGGAGGCGAAGCGGACGGCACATTCTTTGGCTTTGGTATAGGTTGTTCTGGATCTGGCGTGACAACTCCAAATCTTTTTTTGCAAACAAAAAAATGACATCAAGAAAAAGAAAGATATTTTTGAAATTAAATTAATCCTCGTTATTTCCATAATTTATTGAGTTTTCTTTTCGTTTCTCTTCCTGAAGACACCTCTGATTCGGTTTTTCTGGTTCAAAAGCATAAAGATTAACACGAGACCACAGATTCCAACGCTAAGCAAAAAATGTCTAAAAGTCTTGGATTTCCCATCAAAAATCCAGATTTGGGCCGAAAAAGACGCCAAAAAAAGGCCTAGGGGAATGAAGACCGCCTTAATAGCACCTTTTCTCCATTTTCCCCCGCAAAAATTCCACAAAAAATACCCACAGTACAGGATTCTAAGACACATGTTCAAAATATTGCAGAGAATGAGGCCCATAATGCCCCAGTTCCAGTTACGGATGAATAGAACCAAAAGCGCAAAATAGGCCACGCTGGAAACGGAAAGAAAGAGCGAGAAGCGGCGCATTTGAGCCTGGCTCGAGGCAGAGCTATAGAAGGCCTCCAAAACACCATTAAATGCCAAAAATGGAAGGTACACCATGTACTGGGAGAAGTGGTCGAAAACAGGCGAGTTGGCCCAATGGGCGTTTTTGCCTATAAGCGTGCGGAGCATGAAGGCGCCGTTAGTATAGCCTCCCAACACAATCAAAAGCGACAAGTTCCAATAAAACACAAGGTGATTTTTCATATTGGAGATGCATGCAGTTCGGTCATTCTGGCCCAATGCAGTCGCCGTCACCATTCTTACTGACTCTTCTATGGGTTGGAAAAGAAGTCGCGCTATAATAGAGCCGTAATTGGCAATGACCGAGTAGATACCTTGTTGGGAAATGGAGAAGAGAGAACTCAAGATAAGGGTATCGCCTTCAGTTAAAAGGTGTTTGAATATCATCTGTACGAAGAGCGTTTTCCAGATGGCCCAAAGGTAAGGGTCCAACACATAAGAGGGGGTAGATGAAGGTGAACCGTTTTGGGAAGATTCCTTCTCATTTGGGAAAGACTCTCGCTTATTTGGGAGAGAATCGCTCCCTTCTGAGAGAGTATCCTTCCTAATTTGGACAGTGTGGTTGTTTTTGAAACCCGCAGTCAAAAAGAGACACTTGAAGTGCACCATGTACCCCACGTATATGGCAACAGCATAGGCCATTTGTCCCACGGAATATGCCAAAAGGGCCGAGCCCATATCTTTTTCACCTTCTTTGTGCCCCACCAAAAAAGTGCCAAGAAAAAATCCACATTTGGCTACAACAGCCACGGACTCCACCCGTGACCGCACTCGGAAACCAAGCTCATACAGGTTGACGGCAAAAAACGGCTCGGACAAAAGCTCCACGGCCACCAGCGTCGTCAAAAGGGCAAGTGCCATAGGAAGGGTGTCTGCCTGCAGGACAACACCAACAAAAACGTCTGATTTCCTCTGCAAGACCCAAACCACCGCCGCAACGGGTAGTGCCAAGACCAGAGGGATGTGCAGAAACGTGACGATTTTCCCAACTGCATCGGGGCCACGTGTCACACGCTGATTGGAGATTCGCTGCGCTTCCCGGCTGAAAAAGAGAATGGACCCGAGGACAAAGTCGAAGTAGGCCACCATCCCGAATATCAGCGGCGACATGTTTCGGAGAAGCACTTGGTTCATGGCGAAGGTGACAATTTTGGTGACGAGCTGCGAGAAAATGAGATAAATCGCTGACATATTGGATTATTGATTGTGTGTTTCAGGTGTGATTCAGGTGTGTTTCAGATGTATTGTACTTGTCTCAGTATTTCATAAGTCTCAAAAGTTCACTATTTCACTATTTTTAAATTTTTCCAATTGGCAGATTATTCCTGTCTACACCCAATGGCTACTTTTGCCTCGGTTGTGTAGCGGCCTCAGTTGTGACGTGGAGTGGATATGAGTGAGTGATGCTGTTCTGCATACAGTACACGACCACCATGTACCAGTGCCAGTTTCATTTAGTGCCCAGCCAAGCCATTTTTGAGGAACAGCCCGAAATTCATATTATAATAAAAAAAACCTCTCTACGGTTTCCTAATCTGGAAATCCTACTATATGCATGTATGATAATTATTTATTTGATTGCCTAATATCCTACCGAGGACTGCGAATTTAATATTGACTCGGAGACTGTGATTAAATACTGATTGCTTGAATATTTTAAAGTTAAACTATTTTCTGTACGAGAAGCACGAAAATACTTAGTGTGTTTTATTTTTGTAAGACACGAGTATATGTCTTCCAATGAATATACCGATCATTTCAATATGTAGATTTAGACGAATATTTACGTTTTATATTCCACTATCAATTCTTAATTAAGATCTTTTTGAATGAGGGAGAATTGAATATGATAGCTTTGTCCAAATCACGGATCCCTCTTAATTGGGTCAGTAGTTCAAGATACAACTTATCTTTTTTTTGTCTACAGTTGATGCCTGCATAAGTGTGATATTTCTGGAGATACCAAGCTTTAAAGCTTTGCAATCATGAATTTCCAATTACTGAACATTGTTATTTGAATACACTGAGGGCATCATGTCCTGTATAGGAGTACTGGCCGACAATACCAAGAATTAAGATCCACGTTTGTCCCTATATGCAAGACATATAACGTAGTGCTTCCATGTGCGTTTTTAGCTTATGTAAAGTGTTGGGTGCTTCACTGGCTAGGTCGACTTCTTATGGGTCTGTATCACGTGATCATGTACTTTGGGGTACGGAATTGCACTAAATTTTTATTCGCTATGCTTTGTCGATATAGTCTGAACCAGAATGACCTCAATACTTTTTCACTTTGGCATGCAAAAGATGGCAGCCAGATAATAGTGCCTATGATGAAGTACTATATGCAGTAGTCTACTATACTAGTTCAATCACTGCCAATTTTATTGTAGACAAATTGGATTTCCCTCTGGATATTGGAAGCTATTACTGGCCAAACAGACATTAAAATTCATTGGCTTATGAACACATACACATATTTCTTTGCGTGATAGTCGTATCGCTGTATGCAGGACTAAATCATAAAACCAGAGAGTCTTTCACCTGTGAATAACAGCCAAAGTATATTCTATACTAACTACTGGATAAAGCATGGTGATCTGACAGTCAGATTGTTTGGTGGTCAGCAGTCAGACCGTGATATCTTGATATCGATAAAGTGGTAGTCACGTGATATCCGTAACCACTGGAGTTAAGGTTATAAGAGACTATTGTATAGAGATATAACTAAACCGCATATTCCCAAAATACTCAAAGATTTAGATCTGGTAGATTCAAAGACCACGGGATCTATTCTCCTATATATTTATCCTGTTCTCTTCTACTCAGTTTGTCTCCTGTCGTCATACAGGATCCACTACCCAGACACTACACCGGCTCTCACACAATATACAATTCCCACTACAGACTTGCATAGTAGACTGAACGCCACCAAAGAATCCAAAATATACCTCAACAATTAATTAATTTTCCAAAATGAGTGGTCTGAAAAGTTCACATATCAAGTACCCATCTCCAAGGCAGCGCACCCGTGCACCGCGCGACCACCATTCACAGTCCATCAAATATAAGCACATCTTAACCAAAACAACTCAAAGGTATAACATAGCACACCACGGCATATAGCACGGGACTCACAACAAAGCCGAAAACAAAACAGACAAACAAAACATCAACACATCAAAAAAGACAGATAACTAGTAAGCGCTACCACGAGCCAGCGTCCCCCAGGAGTCCTATCCACACCAACGCAGTCCGATCAGTATGAGTTATCTTCCCATCGGTAAAGACGACGGGAACCACAACGTGGTGGGAAACCCCGACATGGAGCTCCGCGAGCAAGATCGGTGGTTGCCTATAGCCAATGTGGCCCGTCTCATGAAAAATACGCTTCCTCAGGCGGCTAAGGTCAGCAAAGACGCCAAGGAGTGTATGCAGGAATGTGTATCTGAATTCATCTCCTTCATAACAAGTGAGGCCAGTGACAAGTGTGTGCGGGAAAAAAGAAAGACCATTAATGGAGAGGATGTGCTTTTTTCCTTGCACGACTTGGGGTTTGAGAATTACGCAGAGGTGTTGAAAATCTACTTGGCCAAGTATAGAGAGCAGCAGGCGTTGAAGCAGGAGCGGGGTGAAACACGCAACAACAAGAAAAGCAAACGTCCTAAATTGGAGGATGATGTGGCGTCCGATGTGGTATCGGACATTGTATCGGACGAGCCACAGCCGCACATTTACGATAGCGTCTCGCGTGAGTCACTTGCGGAGCCATACGTACTGCCGGCCAAGGAGATGCCGTCGCCGTATTTCGGCAATTATAACGGCTCCGGGCCCGACTTGGACCCGGATGAAGGGCGCCATGACCTCAATATGCATGGCTCCATGCCTCTAGACAAAGATGCTAACTCCGAATACCAGTACGAGGAGTTTATCCATGATGAGAACGACGATGACAAGAAGACGCTTATGTCCGGGCCCTCGGAAGAAATTGACACCCTCAACAGGGATTATTATTGAAGATGTGTTCCAGAACTTTGAACCTTTTGTCTTTTCGAGTTTATTTCAAGTTCGTTTCAGAAGGACCTAAGCAGGGTCTGAGAGAACTTGTTTCCAAGTTTATTATTTGCCCGAATGAAAAGTGTTTCTGCTGTTTCTGTTTCAAAGATGTGTCAGAAGTATTTCACGTACTTACCGTTTCAGAAGTGCTTATCTGCTCCCTGCTTCACTGTGTCAGAAGTTTTTTAAATTTGTTTCAAATATGTTTCACAAGTGCTTCATTGTTGCCGATTTGATAGTCTAGCCAAAGAACTGGGTCATTACACGTCTGCAGTACGTGGTTATTAACATGTGAACAGGAGACCCATTGATGTTATACATGTCACGTGACTGGACCGAAAGACATCATAATAACCGGCTATAGTACCGGTGCAGTTTACCCAGAAGACTATCAGCTGCTTAGAGCACTTACGTGGAACTACCGCATATGGTGATTTATGTTTGGCCTGATTCACGCACATTGAAGCGTTTGCCTGACCCAATAAATACACAGATACTTTGGAGGTCTGAAGTATGTGAAACACTGCTATCTTCAGGCCATGGTGGTTCCAGATCTTGTTGGACGAGAGGCTTATGCTGACTAAGTCAGTCTAATTACGTGGACCTCTTCAGACATACAGAAGAGAAGTTCCCTATATGGAGGCTGCGGTCTCCTTGGGTTCAAAGAACGCCGCAGACTTGACCATCAGGTACTAATTTTGATCAGAGTTCGTGATATATCCCGAAATCATGTCGCTCAAATCCATGTAAATAGCATTCTCCGGTAATCAATAAAGTAATAAGGTCAAGAGGTGCTTCTTGCATGTGGTCGTCGAATTTAATAAAATCAGATCCTAAAATCAAACTCAAACCGGACGTCGACAGGTTGGACATGTGGGCGAGTAGTAAAGCCACAGTCGAAGACAATCATAATGAAAAGCATGACAGCAGGCCTGCACACAACGCACGGAGTCCAAGTGTGCATCGTCCAAAGAATCGTAGCAGATGATACAGGTCACGTGCGGCACCGACAGAGGGGATTTAAGCCGACGAACAAGCAAGTCGCCCTTCAAAAGATCAAGAAGCAGGCGTGCCTTATCCACAGTAGTTTTGAAGTTGGTATAGTAGGACGGCACCATGTGAAATGGTACGGTATAGTAGTACAAGAAAAGCACGGAGAAGATGCAGGATAAGGTGAACTTGAGCAAGTGCAACAAGAACTCGGCCACCAAGAGCACACGGGTCTTTCTGCTCCGCCAAATCGGACAATCCGCCCGCCGCCATTCTCCCAACTCAAACAAGTTCAAAGCCAAGTGAACACTGGTGGAGAGTGTGGAGGGGTAATGCGTCAAGAGCTCGTAGCCGAAAATGGAAATCAACACATTATGGTAGAAGTACCGGTGCCAAATCACGTCGTAGAGGTACTTGTAGATGAGGAGGGCATCCACGAGGTTGACGAGCGCCATTCCTAGGGCTAGACGTAGGTACTGGTCACGGAAAAAGACTTTGTCATTTGCAGCCTGGAATGGCCATACCCCGGTTCCTACCCCCCGGTTCACACTTGCTCGGTTTTCTATCCTGTTTTCACTTTCTCGGTCTTCCGCCCTCACCTGCTCCACCCGATGCGCTACCAAGTAGCGGAAAGACTTGACAAGAAGAACCCCCAGAAACAACCCTGCATACTTGAAAGCCTCGCTGCACACGTCAATATCCGTGCTGTTCCAAAAAACCAAGAAGCCTGCACAGAACTCCCACATCGTGTAGCCTGCCTTTTGACGTAGAATTAGAAGCTCGTCGTCGCTCAAACGGCCGAAAACAACCCATTTGACTGCATTCGCCACAAATAAGCAAGTTAAAAGTGTGCCATGCTCAATTCGGAGCCATGCCGTGGACGCCGCCGCCATGGTCCGCTGCATGATCATTTCCGAGAAAAAGATCCGGTAAAAGACCGCCAGGAACGCAAACTGTGGTTAGTAAAGAAGGTTCGTGTGTGCTTGTTTTTCGGAGTCACGTGTCAATACAAAATTCTAGTCAATCACCATGTCCGCTAAATTCAGGCTCAATTTAAGAATTTTCAAGTGTCACTTCGCATGATTGGATCAGAGTCACAGGATCTATAATCTCCTAACGGTAAATCCCAGACTATTTTA
The DNA here is from genome assembly GCA_002370815.1 of Metschnikowia hamakuensis. Lineage (NCBI taxonomy): Eukaryota > Fungi > Ascomycota > Pichiomycetes > Serinales > Metschnikowiaceae > Metschnikowia > Metschnikowia hamakuensis. Next base: position 11,727 of record NKZZ01001382.1, read on the forward strand.
TATAACGGTATAAATCTCAGATTATGACTTTTTCTTTATCGCCATCCAGAGCTGAATCAAGATTTCATAAAAGCCTGGAACCTGAACTTTGTAAAATCAGGCAGGCAGCCTTCAATCCTATGTAAAATTCTGACACGTGGCCTGCTCTATTGGTTTAGACTGAAATTAGAGGATACTGCTTGTTTCGTTGTTTTGTGTTTTTTTTTTCAATTTCCACTTGCTCGACTTTTCGTCACTCCGACTATTCTTCACACCGACATTAACTGCATGTAATAAATCCCTCATTGTCTTTTTCATTCAGGCCACTTCCAGTAATGCATTATTTTTAATTGTAATAAAATTTCCATTTTTGGACACAATTTATTCAAAATTGACCACATTCGAAGAAATAAACCTAGAAACATTGCCAATTTTACCTCAAGTGTTCTTTTGGATTTACATCAATGGAGAATGACTAGGTTCACACGTGACTGGCTCGTAACTCCCTCTTAACTGAGCAGTGACTCGTTTGCGGATATGTACGCGTGACAATTTGCATACTTATCAGAAACTTATACATACAAAGCCAAGGGCTTTTCGTCGGGTGCCCTGGAGGCCGGTCATGGGGCTAGTCACGGGCTGAGTGTCTCGATGCGTGGAGCAAAGGAGGTCGCGTCTGAGAGATATGCACGTGACCAAAATTGCGGGGGTTTCCGGGGGTCCCGGTATTATATGCAGGTTCCACAGACTAAGTCAAGTCATACAACGTAAAAAAAAATGATGATTCAAAGATTTCTGGACTCTAATCAATCTCACACAGGTGTATTATCTTGGGAGAGTGTGATCTGGTGGCAATTCTGCACGTTTGAGAGAGTAAGTCAAGTGATTATTCCGATTCTACAACAGCCTATTGAAGAAGCCATGCCGCTATTAAATAATAGCTCGGTAAAACTTCATGTTCCGTTGAAAATATTGTTAGTAGCTAAACAAGTGTTAATTCCATAAACTCGTAGAAGAAGATCAAAGGACTTCAGTGCTTATAACCTACTTTTCAGCCTGAAGAGACAATTTTTCAGCAATACCATCATACCCTTGAAAACACTCAAAATAAAGCTCCTTGTCCTAAGCAAAATCCCTGAATTTATACAGCATGAATTTTCTGCTTCTGAGCCGTATATGCAGTACTATATTGTCACATCAATGATCATCACTATTGCCACATTATTTACTGATCGGGTTGATATGACCCAGTCACGACTTTCTTTGAATTAGTGTCATCTTTTCTGGATTAGTGGGATTAATTTAGGTGCAGTGTGTAAGCTAGTTGATAGTCAGAGAGTCATGGTCACGTGATATGTGATATGCGGTGCAACACCTCCCATCAAAAATTTGTGGAGCCAATAATTTCATGGACAGGTAACTTTTTAGGACCAGTATAAGTCGCAGTCTCATTATTGAACTACTGTTGTAATTTACATCATATGTCACGTTATATAAATTAGTCAGTGATAAGCAGTGAAGTGTCACGTGCTAAGCATTGGAAAGTGGTTCAACAATCCAGGTTGAATTTATTATAAGGATGACTTAAGATCCTCCAGAGAAGAAGTTATTTTAGAGTCCAATTTGATCACGTGACCAAGTGTGCATTCTTCTCTACCGTTATGGGATGCCAATGATTCCAATTAAAACTTGAAGCTGGTAGTGAACTCCAAGACTTAGCCTAATACCTTTACAATAGCAACCAAGATTTGATGGCCCAGCAGCCATATTTATGGCTCCGGTATATAATTGTACCGTCCACCCCCAGTCCACCCCCAATCATGTTCGCCGCAGACATAACCAGAAGTCTGCACAAAACACAAGGCTTTTATGAATACAGGGTCCTCGCACCAGATTTCAACTTGGTTTCTAGCATCTACATTTCTGGCTGAGTTACCTTCTACATGCAGTATTTTGTGTACAATGCACTAATTAACAGTGATATCGTAGAAAGCAATTTTTAGATGAAAAGAAGTAGTAAAATGGTTAGGAGATATTATGGGAAATGACTATGCAGAGTGACTATGGAAGAGTGAGGGCTAGGTGCAGTGCCGATGAGAAGCGCACAGTAAACGCGAAGAAAAAGCATGCAACGACTTCTTCGCCCCAGATTCAGCTCAATGGGAAAACGTAACCACAGAACCGGCAAAGGGTTCACACCCAAAAACGGCAAAGCCGTTCCCGATAACCGCGGCTGGACGGAGGTCTCGCGTGAAAACGAGAAATGGGATACGTACTACAAGTCTCTAGGCATCATCCCCAGTGAAGAGTGGGACACTTTTAAGAGCCACTGCCAGACAGATTTGCCCTTGACGTTCCGGGTGACGGGGCTGAAAAAGCATGCAGACGAGGTCAACGCCAAGTTTGTTGCAGAACACGTGGCCAAATTAGAGCATGCTGAACATGAGGGTTTGAAGTTGGCACCCAAAAACATCAAGTTTGTGCCCAATGGGTTTGGCTGGCAGATGGATGTGCCTAAATCGGTGATCCGTAAAAACGCCCGTTTTTCCAAGACGCAGCGTTTCTTGGTATTGGAAACCACCGTGGGCAATATCCTGCGTCAAGAGGCTGTTTCCATGATTCCTCCTTTATTGATGGATGTTCAGCCTCACCATAAGGTATTGGATATGTGCGCCGCACCAGGGCTGAAAACCGCCCAATTGGTCGAGGCACTCCACTTCAACGACCCAGAGCCATCGGGTTTTGTCATCGCCAACGATGCCGACTACAAGCGCCTGCATATGTTGGTTCACCAGGTCAAAAGGTTGAACAGCCCCAATTTATTAGTGGTCAACCATGATGCGCAGTTATTTCCTCGCATCCAGTTGCGTCCCGGACAGCAGCACATCCGCTTCGATCGTATTTTGTGTGATGTACCTTGTTCTGGTGACGGTACCATGCGGAAAAACATTAACGTGTGGAAGGATTTCACCGTGGGTGATGCTTTAGGCTTGCACCCGCTCCAGGTCAACATTTTGGTGCGCGGCTTGCACTTGTTGAAGGAGGGCGGACGTTTGGTGTACTCCACGTGCCTGATGCTGCCGGTGGAGAATGAGGCGGTGGTGGCCGAGGCGCTTAGGCGCTTTCCTGGTGTGGAGGTGGTGGACGTTTCCGGTGAGATGCCTGAGTTGGTGCGCAGACTGGGAATTTCGCTGTGGAAGGTTTATGGTAAGGACATGCAGGAGAAAACTGAGCCGGAGGAGAAAATCCATGCGCTGGTGTTCCCTCCTACTGCCGAGGAGGCCGAGAAGTTCCACTTGGACCGCTGTGTGAGAGTGTACCCACACTTGCAGAATACGGGAGGGTTTTTTATCACTGTTTTGAGGAAGGCTGAGACAAAGACCGAGGCTAAAGAGGTCTCTGAAGCTGACAAGGAAGGAAGCGAAAAGTCTGGTGCTGAAGAGAATGATGGACCAGAGAAGAAGAAGCAGAAGACAGAAGAGTCCGAGGACTTTCAAAAGCCGTTCGTGGCTAGAAGCAAAAAGGTCCGCACCGCCAATGAGGAGCCATTCATTTTCTTGGACCCAGAAAACCCTCAATTGCAGAAATGCTGGGACTTCTACGACGTCAACGACAAGTTCCCCCGCGGAACTCAGCTTGTTAGAAATGCCACTGGTGAAGCATGTCGTCTGATTTATCACGTGCACCCAGCCATTGCAGAGATCTTGAAGATTGAGCAGCAGAAGCTCAAGTTGATCCATGCCGGAATCAAGATCTTCTCTGCGCAGCGTAACGACAACGGCATGTGCCCATGGAGGGCCCAGAACGAGGCCATGACCATCATGAAGCCATACTTGGGGCCTGCACGCAAGCTCACCACCAAAATGGACATGTTGAAGACGCTTCTCCAGGATGCTTTCCCACCAATCAGTGCGCTTGGCGAATTAGGTTTGGACCCCGACTTTATCTCCAAGTTGCAGACCTTGGACGAGGGATGTGTGTTCCTTACAGTGGAAAGAGGAGGAGATTTGGAGGATGTGTTTTTGCCAGTGTGGAAGGGCCGCAACAACGTCAACTTGATGGTTAACAAGCACGACACGCAGGAGTTGTTGATGCGTCTCTACGACATTGAAACGAGTGCTGATGATGATGGAAAGGAAAAGATCTACCAGATGAAGGTGGAGGCCCGGAAACGCGAGGAGGCCGAGAAACAGAGTTCCGAAAATGGTTCCGAGGACAAGGGTTCTGAGGCGGAAGGACAAGCTGAGAATTAGGTCTCCACAAAACTATTGTGAAGAGACTCCGGATAATCTTGAATATATATTACTTGCGGAACATACTGGGATCAGACAATAGCAATAGATATCACCCAATATGACACCATCTTCAGAATTAGATACTACTGAACATAAATCCCATATTCATAAAGATGACAATCATGAGGAAAAGAGTTATGGAACACCTACAGAATGCTTGCTCAATAAGAACACTTGGTTAAGATTCAAAACTCATTAAGATTCAATACTCATTAAGATTTGAGTGCAGATGGTTTTACCCATTTGAAATACCCAGTGCATCGTGCCCAATGCTAGATTCTCTTATGGTGCAACACCTATGATTATGTTCATTTATGAGTTCATAGTGGGACCCAATTTACGTATATGAGCTTGCCAAGAAGAAAAGCTATCTGAATATCTGAGTTCTGAGTGGCAAACAATGCTGTTGATCGCTCTTTAAGTGGTTCGATACAGAACAAGTAGACAAGATATATATAATGTGGAGTCAAATTAAGACAAACTCGGTGTCAAGCAGCACTATACTTAATCTTCTTTCTTAGGCATTGCACCGAATGGCCACTCTGTTGCTTGTCATTTAAGTGTCACTTGACATCACAACTTTGGGTATTTTGGTATTTTTGGTCGTTAGCATGGTATCACTGACTGATTCATTCCTATCGATATGTTCCGGGGTCATCATGACATTGGAGCCATGATATGTAATGTCTTTTTTCTATTAACATAGAGCCTTGTAAATAGTGGTCTGAATGGCTATTTACCATTCACCATAGTCTGAAAATGAGATGTGAAATCTTCCCATGGTTTCTCACTCCCCCATATTCGAATGAATCTTTTTCTTGACCATTTGGTGCGTAATCGAATGACTATTCTTAGATTCTGTTCTGGTGTAAATCTGTTGATCAGATGCTCTATAATTGTTATTGTTTCAGAATTTATATTCTGATCCTTCGAAACTTTTGACCGCATCCTCTTGGAAGGATTGTTAGGTTTCAGAATCAGTATTTCTCAAGACTAGAATCTCACAACAATGAAGGATCACTGGACATAACTAAAATCTGTTGAAAGAGGTATTAACGGCCCAGCCATTATCCGTCACTCTTATTGCCGCTAGTAGTATCACTCCCACTATCATCATCACTATCATCATCACTATCATCATCACTATCACTATCACTATCACTATCACTCTGAATATCACTTTGAATATCACTCCCACCCGTTCTTCTCCTCTTCGCTGCACTCTCCACCTCACTGCACGTATCACTCTCCAGAAGGTCTAACTCCAAAACAGAAACAGGCTCAGGCGCCTCTCTCTTATCGCCAGCTTCAAGATCAGACTCCGACTCTGGAGCGTAGAGAGCTGTATCCACCCCATCTTTTTCCGCCAAAAAGAGGCCCTCGTGTGCCTCGATCAACTCATCCGCCCACAGTTCCACTGCAGAGCCAAACGCGAGCAACGCCGTCTCATCCAAAGTGGCTTCTCGAATATTATGGCTGCATGCATAGTAATGTAGAGCCCGAAGAAGGTCCAGCAGTGGAAGAGAGCCGTCTATAAGAGGGTCCAGTTCAAAGTCCGCGCGACTTTTCAACGGGATTTTCAACGCCAGTGGTTTCCGCATTCCCAACACTTCATCTGCTGCCAAAGTATCTCCTCCATGTATTACAACATCATTATAGTCGGGAGCAGTGGGATCTACGTAGACTGCACGGAGGGGAAGAAGCGCTATACGATGGCGGGGCGAGTCAAACACGAGGTTGTGATTTATGGTGGCATTCCTGCGGAGTGCCTCGGAAGTGGCGTCATAGACACTGGCCTTGTGGCTGAGGAACAGGCTTGACGTGTGGACCATAGCTGGGAAGAGGGTGTTGCGAGGTGAGGTTGTGGTGCATTATGTGCAGGTTAAGCTATGGTTATGATATTTGCATCTTCTCACGCAAACCTACTTAATCTGCTTAATGAAAGTGAAGTGTTGAAATAGCAGCTAAGATGACAATTATACGGCATGTGACTTTGCTTTAATATCAGGATAGTTAAATGAGAAGCGTGGGTTATTTATACTGAGTAGTAGCTACCCATAGTGTATCTACTAGTAATGAACACGTGACTCTCACATGAAATTCACATGACTAAGTTGTTGTCTTTTACAAAAACTGGTGACTTGGAAATTGACCAGAAACCGGAAGATTCTGTGCTTTTTCTCGGAACCATTTGATTTACTCGGAGAGGTGAAGTTGAAGAGGAATATGGAGCGTTTTGACCGCATCAATTCTGTCGAGTGTGCAGTCCATCATATAAACATCAACATGCGCGCAGCTCCACAAGCATTAAAACCTGTTTATTTTTGGACTTCCAAGGCTTTATACAGTGATTTCGCCCATAATTGATGGAACTTCTGTACATTATTGAATAAGGGCTTTTATAAGAGAGGTCCATTTTTGCGATCTGTTTTTCTTTGGTGATTTTTAGGCCAAAATAGGAAATACACAAGCTCGATCAGCCTCAACTATCCAAAGACAGAAACATTTTGATCCACACAGCTTGACTCGCGTCTTTTTAATGCTTAAATCCACTGATCAACTGCACAAACTACGAGAGTTGGAATTCTTGGACTCCACCAGGAAATCGCTAGTTCGTCTTGCAATAATACGGGCAAAGACGTTGACTCAGGGAACCCAGAAGAAGATTTCCGAAAAGTATCACGAAGCGGAAAATGGAGGCGCGGATCTTCTAGACTTACAAAAAAAAGCCCTTGATTATGAAAGGCGGTTTGCGGCGTTGAAACTGCAGCTTGCTACAAAAGATCAGGTTCACGAGGCCAAAATCGACGGTTTCAAGCAACTTATAGCACGCCTACAGAGCCAGCTCGAAACACAAAGTCATGTGGAATCTAAGAAAAAGGGAACAAATAATTCGGCTACCTTCCCCTCGTCGCCGTCTTTGTCGGGTAAATTTGGCAACTCGTCGTTTTTCTCGCCGGCCCGTACGGCCTCGGTGTTCAATTTTCCGTCGCCGTTTGCCGAAAAGCCCGGAAAAGGCAATTCTTTTTCCGTCTCGGGGATCAACAGCTCTATAGCGTCACAGGCCTCGCTCAAGCTTTCCCGTGGAAAATCGCGTGATGAAGAGGTCTTCTCCCCGAACAACTCGAGTGCAGAAGCAACACCGAAAAAGTCCCAAAGTGGCCATAATATTAGTCTAGAAGATTCTCGGCCTGGAAATTTGAGCCAGGAACTCATGCGACTTCTGGAAAAAACTGATAAATCTGCAGAAAATAAGAAGAACCCGGATCCTAAGCCCACCGATATTTATGCGGAGTCTTCCAATTTGGATTTGTCGATACGCTCGGATCGCACTGAAGGAAACAGCGATGAGAGCTCAAAACAAAGAGATGTGTCGATTTCAGAGCCCGACGACACGTTTATAAGTGCCAACGGCACCTTTGACCAAGATGTGAAAAAAAGCACAAAAAAAGGCACAAAAAAGGGCAAAAAACGGATCCGTCTCTTCTCATCTGAGGCATCCAAGATTCTCGTGGAGCTGCAGAGCAAACTCAACGATGAGGATGCCGACCCGAACTCTTTAAATTACTACGAGGATGAAAATTTTAAGGACGATCTAGTGTCTCCCACGAGACTGCTTAAGAGGAGTTTGAAGGAGGAAAGAACCGATAAGACCACGAAAAAGAGGCATGTGTTTAAGATTTAGCCCAAGCCTTAGTTTTATGGTAGAGTTTAGACGGAAGACTAAGTCAATGAAACAGACAGAAAATTGATACCTCATTTACTGAATAGTAAAAAATTCGTCTTCAAAGAAGACCTAGAGAGTGGAATAAGAGTAAACCCCCTATTGAACAAGTATTAGAACAAAGGCTTGGGACGATTGTGTTTTTTTTTATTACAGAATACCAGACTCTCTGATTCCAAAGGGTCATTATTCTTTCCTGAAGACGTTTCAGTGGTAGTTACAGTTGGTTTTGTCATGATTAGATTTTGAGCCATGGTTTTTCAGCGCTCCTGACCAAAGAAATGATGAAATGATGAGCAATTGACCCCAAGAAACTCTAAACAAGGTTGACGTCTATCTTTTATTGGAAGGGACCATTGGCCATTTCTTGTACACCAGGCTGAGACTGTGTTTGGATCACATCTGCCATTGAACACATTACATACTCTGAAAACACTATAACAGCTTAAAACTGCACATTCATATTTACTTATTCTGTCTATCTTATTCTTGGATTTTTATACAAATGATATAGGTCTTTGGACTTTTTTTCGCTGCTATGAACATAGCATTAGGGAAAAACTTAGTGTACACCAAGATTGAGACTTCATGTTATATACAAACTTTCTCTTGATTGATGATTTTGTAGTCACAACTTTACTTTGGTAGTAATCCCAGAATACGTAGAAGCTTCTATGAACTAAATACTGCTGAAACGAAATTAGTTGTTTGGCTTAACACATGGTTTTTTATTCGGCTGTGTGAGTAAGGACCCCACTCTTGGTAATAGAGTAGAAGAGTGTGAAGAATACGTCTGTATAGGTAAGGACCCCATACAGAGTGATAGAGTATAAGATTGTGAAGGAAACGGTTCTTCTGATTTCAAGTTATAGGTTAATACGACTAAAGTACTCTAATTTACTCCAATAGCGTAGTCTTATCTTCATGACGTCAGTGAAACTCATTGGGTGCGAAATTTCTACGCTCACCATAGTAGTGATAAGGTACAACCCATATAACATACTGATTAGATATTTCATATTATACATTTCAGAATTTAAAGGTTCTGGACTATAGAGATCATAGAATATAGAAGTTTAATGCTTTTTTATCAGCCCAGGTTATCGTAGACCTATCCTGCAGGCCCAGGAAACTCTGAGCTGGAAAAATCCATTAAAAAATTCAAAAGCAATATTTGAGGCCAAATTAGAGCATGAAAAAAGGCCGTTTCTTTGATTCATTGTTCTGTACCGCTCACGCTAAAGTGCATCCGCTAAAGCTTTTCTAAAGCGTTCGCTAGGAGATCTCTCCGTCTCTAGATGGGAGCGCGTGTCACGTGCCCTTCACGTGGGCGCCACGCTCTGACCGAAATCTGCCGCCACGAACTGATCCACCGATTAATCAACGACATCTGCACAAAAGCCTTCACATGCCTTCAGCTATGTTAAGGAGAAACCTTATGAAGCGAGGGATCTATGGGTCGCGTGCAGCAATCCATCTCCCGGTATTGCAAGGTGCAGTCCGGGCAGCTTCGCTGGCCAATGGCGACGACTTGAACAAGTCCCAGTTTTTTGATTTTAAGCCCTCCAGGCCTGCGCTGTGGGTGCCACCTATTTCCAATAATTTTTCCGAGAAGACCGCCAGTTTTGGCGGCGAAATGCTGGCGAAAGACGCCTTCATACTAACCATGAAGGGAAAGGATGGCAAAACGGGCGGGGATGGCAAATCCGAATCCGAATCGGGAAATGAGAAGGCTTCAAATGAAGAAAAGAGGGCAAAATCCAAGGAAGAAGGGAAGAGTGAAAAGAGCGAAAAAAGTGAAAAGAGTGAAAAGTCCGAGAAAGAAGAAAAAGGCAAGGATCTGAGCAAGCAAAAGCCCGGCAAAGGCAAAATTGCAAAGAAAACCCTTGACTCTCTGAGCCTCTCCGAAACAATCTCCGGGGGTCTCGGAGGAACCGCTCTAGGTGGTCAAAGCGGAAGTGGAGGCGAAGGAGGTAACGGAAACGGGGACGATGAGGCATTGGCCGTCGTGCAGGAAACAGGAGCTTATCCTCCATTATTGGCAATTGCCATGAAAGACCGGCCACAGCTTCCAGGGCGAGAGTTCAGTATCAATATCTCGGACCCCAAGGTCAAGAGGGCCATCACGGAGATTTGCAGCCGCAGAGAACCCCACTTTGCCCTCTTTTTCATGAATGACCCATCTATGCCGGACACTGACATCATCACCGACCAATCTTCCGTATACGGAGTGGGTGTGCATTGTTTTGTGTTGAGAACTTACGAGGATGGCGAAAACATGCGTGTTTTGGGTCGTGTCATGGAGAGATGTCGTTTGGAGAGCTTGACGACGCCCGAGGACCAGCAAATTACCAAAGCATCCGGTGTGGAAGAAGAAGACTTCCCCACATCTTACTTAAAAGAGTTTGGCATTTCTTATGCCAAGGTATCCCAGTGTGATGACGAGCCCTACGACATCAATAGCGCGGAATTGAAGTTACTCATTGCGCAGGTCAAGGCATATTTTGAGGTGATCGACACCAAAATTCCCATCAAGAAGACCGTCACCACGCGTGGAATAAAACTTCTCGACTCGCCGGCCCAGCTTGCTGACTACATCGGTGGGCTTTCTGCAGCATCACCCGAGAAAATTCAGGAGTTGGTTGGCGAGCTCAATGTCGAAGAGAGATTAAGAAAAGCGCTTGAATTGTTCAAGGTGGAACTAAAGTCCTACAACACTTTGATCGACACCACGTTGGAAATGGCATCCAAGGCAGAGGAGGCCCTGCACAAGCAATTCATCAGGGAGTATATCAAGGGCTTGCAGCAGCAAATAGGAGGAGACCCCAGCTCTAAAGCCACCAAATTTGATGAGATTATCAAGCGCTTAAAGCTCACGGACGAGGCCATGGAAGCCTACAATGCCGAAAGAAGCAAGTTAGTGAGTGGCCAGGAGCATTCCAGTGAAACGGCCGTCAGCGAAAAGTACCTCGATTGGTTGACGTCCATTCCATGGGGGATCTACTCCAAAGACCGTTTCAACATCAAGTTGGCCAAGTCCATTTTGGACCGCGACCACTACGGGCTCAAAGACGTCAAGGACCGTATCTTGGAGTTCATTGCCCTGGGCAAGGTCACAGGCAAAGTCGATGGTAAGATCTTGTGTTTGGTGGGTCCTCCAGGTACAGGTAAAACTTCGATTGCCAAGTCCATTGCCGAAGCCTTGAACAGGCGATACGTCCGGATAGCTATGGGAGGTGTTCGAGATGTGCATGAGGTCAAGGGCCACCGAAGAACGTATGTGGGGTCGGTTCCAGGCCGTATCATCTCGTCTTTGAAGCAGGCCCAGACATCCAACCCATTAATACTAGTGGATGAAATTGATAAGCTTGATATGAGCAAAAGCGGGGGTGCAGCATCGGCATTTTTAGAGATCTTGGACCCCGAGCAAAATAAACTGTTTGTGGACAATTACATGGACGTTAGTGTGGACCTCTCCAAGGTTCTATTTGTGTTGACGGCCAACTATTTGGAAAACATTCCAGGACCCTTAAAAGACAGAATGGATGTGATTAATGTTTCGGGCTATACGAACAACGAAAAGACCAAGATTGTCAAGCAGCACTTGATCCCACAGGCGGCTAAAAATGCCAAGTTGGACGAGACGCACGTCAAGATCACCGAAGAGACCATCCTTAAGTTGATCGAAAAATACGGCCGAGAGAGCGGATTGAGAAAGTTGAAAAGGTTGATCACGCGTATTTTCTCCAAGGCTTCGTTGAATATCGTTCAAATGCTTGAGGAAAGAAATCTTTCTGGGGAAGACTTCGTTAAGGAGAAAAAGGACGAATCAGCTGTGGATGTAACTCGAGACATTGTGAAAGATGAGGAAGTGATTTTGCCAAACGTGGAAAAGATTCAGGACTCAGCTTCTAAAACCGCCTCAACTTCTGAAACCTCTTCCAGTGACGGAGAGGAAGTCATAGAGCCCTTACAAATCCCAGAGGATATCAAATTGGAAATCACCCCCACTGTGTTGAAAGACTACGTTGGCCCCGAGATCTACACAAGTGCTCGTTTTTACGATGTGCCTCCTCCCGGAGTTGCCACGGGCCTTGTATTTTTCTCGTCAGGAAATGGAGATGCTTTATATATCGAGTCGATTTTAACCAACTCCATTGGCTCCGGTACGGGACATGCCGGAATCCGGGTCACGGGCCATTTATTGGATGTGATGAAGGAGTCGGCTTCAATTGCCTACTCCTTCTCCAAGCAATTCATGGTCAAGAACTACCCCGGCAACCGCTTCTTTGAGGCTGCCGATATTCACGTTCATTGCCCTGATGGAGCTACTCGCAAGGATGGCCCTTCTGCAGGAATTAGTTTTACGTCTTCGTTGATCTCATTGGCTCTCAACCAATCGTTGCCGCCCAACATTGCTATGACCGGAGAAATCACGCTCACTGGTAAGGTTTGTGCTGTGGGAGGACTCAGAGAGAAGACATTGGGAGCCAAGAGGTTCGGATGCGACACTATCATATTCCCCAAGGAAATTGGAAATGAATTGGAGGAGATGTCAGAAGAAATCAAGGATGGCATGACGTTTATCCCAGTGCTGTGGTATGACGAGGTGTTCAAGGCCATCTTCCCCGATGTCAACGCGGAGAAGGTAAACGATTTGTGGAGCAAGGAGTTCTCTAAGTTGGATGAAAAGAGGAAGAGGAAAGATTAATCTATATGTATAAAAATTCACGTTATATAATTGTAATGAATGAATTTGTAAATAAAGTTTGACGCTTTGACGTTTTGACGCTTTGACGTTTTGTAGTTGGAACTGGTTACTTAGAGACTAGAGCACAAAAAGAGACACTCCCGGTTGCGGCCATACCAAGTGGAAAATGCTGTTTCCAGTCTGGCCAATGTTAGTCAAGCCACTTATGGCCACCTTGGGTAATGCTGTGAGCAATCATGCGTTTAAATGTGTTGTTTGCATTTTTTTCATGAAGTATCTGGAAATCATCCATTGACGCTTTCTTAATTGTCCATTTTCTACTGCCATAAAGTTGTGTTGAATTCGTTACCCATTTAGTTGTGTTGAATTCGTTACCCTATTGATGAACACCTCTACACGAGAAAGTTTAGATCTGCACAAAAGTAGACACTACTAAGCTTTTGCCCTCAGCCCTATGGATAGTATCTAGATAACTATATGATATAGTGTTGACTTTTTATGTACGAGAGTATAAGCCTGTCTCCTTATGGTCTTGGTGGATAACTGGACGCATAAGGTTTTTTGAAATATTTCTGGTTGGTTTCTTTGTACCACTGCGTTCCCAGGCCAAACCCGTCTGGAATGTAGACCAATGATCTTTGCCGTCTTTTAACATTATGAACAGTTCTTTATATGTTCATTTTTCAATCGAATTCATAAGCTGCATCTTAATAATTTATAGCTAGTCAGTTGATTGATCTGCCATAGGTAGCGCAAAACATGTAGTTTAGATAATGCCGCTGCTCGATCAGACGAGAGATTTCAAAATCGTCAATTCTTGTAATTATTATACGGGCTAAAAGCCCTTTCCTAATCAGGCAGCAGAAAGTTTCGAACAAACATCAAAAACAGCCAACTTTTGAAAACCACTTTTCAACAAAACCTCGTATTTTTTTTGAAGAATCCAATTTCATGACATGGTACAGTATTAATGAGATAGTAATCAACACAATGCTTAATAGTTTAGTAAGTGGTAGACCAATAGCTATATATTCACATAGATAAAAGCATTTTAAGATTTGCATTAAAGTTCCAGTGCAATAAAATTCCAAGAGACTTAAACTGAATTACCGCTTTTTTTTGTTAATTCTCGACTGCAACCCGAGAAAACGAGAACTTAAAAGAAGCTTGAAAATCAGAAACGCTGTAGAATCAAATCAGACCTCGACATCTGAAAGATGCGATTGGCTTTACTTCACATACTGAGTTATGAAGAGCTTAAAGATTTCGTTCGTCAATCGAATGGTGTACTGCATATAGTCATATGTCTAACACAGAGTTACCCCTGAACTAGTATAGATCTGATGGCATTAGTGTATGATGTCATGAAAGCCAAAGCGATGGTGAGTATTACTTGTCTACTAATCTTCGGCTTATAAAAATTTATGGTCTTTCAATTGATGGCATTAATTTAATCAATGTCAAGAAATATTCATATTGTTACTGCAAACTGTAATCACTGCAAATTATAATTCTGATTGCAATTGATCATTGGCGTATGTGCTGGATTATGACACATTCTTTGTACAGCTGAATTGGACAAATGTCCTTGTCAGAAATGTCTCAACTAGGCCTAGTTTTACCTCTCCTCCTTCATCTTGCCAAAAAATTCCCGGACCTCCTTCTCCGTCACAACCTTATTTTGATCCACAAAGCCCTTGAAAAAACCTCGAAGTTTTTCCTTCATAGCATCATACGCCTGAATTCCCTCTAGAGCTTGCGGTACAGGCAATGACAGAAGAGCACTGGAGCCCAAGTCGTAGAGAGAACCATCAGAAGCATTGGATGCCGTATCATCTTCGGGAGGCTCGTACACCGGGTCGTCCTTGTGAAAGAAAGGGTAGCTGCGGAGAAGCCGTTTTAATGCTGATGACTCCGGAAGGTTCACGCTGAGCGTTGCCAACTGCAGCCGGAATTGGTTGTGGAGAAAAACAGAGTAAGGAATCCCTTTTCTGGCTCTTTTTTGAGGTCGCTCCTCGTCCGTGTGCAGTTCCAGTTCCAGACTAAAACTCTGCACCTTCTGACTCATCTTCTTGTGAAACAAACGAGCCGCAATCTTTGGGTACCCACATAATTCATCAAAGGCTGCGAAGTACATATCCACACATTTCCAGCACACGAATTCCGAAAAGCCTTTTGTAGAAAGAGCCCGCACTTCCCAATCATCGGTTGTTTCCAAAATTTCATTTGCCTCAGACTCCACCTTCATCAGCTTAGCTTCAGTTTCAGGTGCAACGCCATTTGTAACCTCAATTTGAGGTTCAACCCCCTTCTCTGGTTTCAGCACAAGTTCAGGTTTAACCTCATTTTCCTCGTTTACCACTTTTTCATCATTAGTCAGTACAATACAATCCTCATGATACCAATCTTCCCCACAATCCTCGCCAAAAAAACACTGATGCATTGTCCGAGTCTCTTTCTCAGGATCGTAGAGAATTTTGCAGTCACAGAACCGGCCCTGGAAGTTCTGGTTATACGTGTTTTCCAGACTGGGGATATCAGTAGCTGGACCCAAGGTCTGCTTTGTCCAAGGCCTACTTTCTTCACCGCCGGATCCGGTTCTCATTTTCACTCCCGCAATAGGATTGGTAGGGCCATTGCTTGAATTTGAACGACCCGGCTTTTGGCTCGTGTTGAGGTGGGCCCTTTCACGAATCGAGCACGCAGGGCCCTTCATCCGCTCGGTTCCACAGTCACACACAAAACCTCGTTTTGAAAACAATTCCACCAAATCATGCGTAGAATGGCACTGAATCAGACACAGATAACATACGCCCACGGGCTGCCCCGCATTCTGGCATGTCAAACATGCAAACACAAGCTGACGAAGTGAATTTGGATACGTGCATGTATCTGGCTCATAAGGCATGATTTCACGGGCCTCGAGCTCTAGCTGTCTTTGTCCTGCAAGATACTCTTCAGCGGTGACTCCCTCCTGAACAGATTCCATGGTCGTGACGTGATGATGTGATGATCAGTTGATATAGGAATTTGGTAATATATGAATGCTGCTATGAGATAACTTGAAGATATGATGACTGATGCTGTTTTAATTTCACCCCTTCTTTGATATTAAGACAAGAGGAGTGCTTGTTTTGGAACATGGTAGATAGCGCGTGTGAAATTCCTGCATATAGTACAACTACACCTCTACTTCAGTAGCATGGAATCGCTTGATCCAGTAATCAGTGATACAGCTTTGGAAGTTAGTATTTTGAAGCTAAGAAAACTTTGCATAATTACTTTTAGACTTCACATAACTATAAACTATACGTCAGAGTTTTGGCTGGTGTAACTGGATTCCGAGTGTGGGATTTTGAGGGTTACTAATTGTCCAAGGTATGTTCGTAAAATTGACGCTTCTGTTCGTATCAAACAATTCACCTCATTTTGGAACAAAAACTTGCAAGAACTATTGAAGGCTGCTAAATTTATTGAACCGCCTTGTATAATGCGAAACCACCTTTTATGTTGAAAAATGTTCCTTGCTTCTACTCTTGTGAATTGATAAAGCTTCCTCTATTTGTGACAAGAATTCAATCATTTTGTACGTGCAGAGGCATGCATATTTGTAGGGGTGGCTCAGATTTATGATTGTTGTCTCCGTGAATACACAAAATAAGAGTCACATAATTAAGTCAACACTGAAATACAGCTTACATAAGTGGATGATTCCCTTCCTCGTGATAAAAAAAGATATACATCTAAAAGGAAGGGTTCGCCAAAAAGAGTGCTTATAAATAATTTTTAGAACTTTACACGGTTCCACTTTTTTGATACCCTAAATATAATACTTCTAATGTTTAAGACCCCCAGACTGCAGGTAAAGTAGCCCCAAATTTATATTTCCGAGTTTACTCTTGATGAAGTTTGAAGATCGAAAGCTTCAGGGCGTTCGCAGCCAGGGTGGCAGTTGGCAGGCCTCTGCTACACGTGATTTGAGTTGTGCGACTTGTAATATTCGATGCATCACGTGAGATACGCGGTAGGTAATTAACCCAAAATGGAATAGTAATCGCGTCTTTTTCACCGAGCTTCATCTTCCCACTATTCCACAAGTCACCCTCCAAGTGACTAATCACACACACATCAACGCTTGTTTAATACCGAAGATCAATTGATAGAATGTCCAGTCCCCGTAAGAGACAGGCAGAGCCAGAAGATCTATCGTCGGACCTGGCGCCCAATTCCTTGGCGTCCAGCCCCCAATTACCCCCATCGTCGCCTGCCATTCCTTTTGCCGACGAAGAAGAAGAAATTGTTTACAACGATGTGACAGACCTTAATCCTTCGGATGAGGAAGACGGTGAAGACTTGATGGACAATATACGCAGAGATTATCGTGAAAATGCCGAGCAAGACCACTACGACCTTGGAGATGGCAATATCGACGACGAAGATTATGAGGCTATGGATGCTGGCACCCGGAGACGATTGGAAGCCCAATTAGACCGCAGAGACGAAATTTTGGGTGGCAAGAAATCCGATAGTCGAGGCCGGAACCAGGCGTTTTTGAACGACGAGGAATTCGACGATGCCGCTGACGACGTCAACGAGTACGGTATGCCGATCCAGCGGCGCCGGAGAAGAAGGCAATTTGGAGACGAAAATGATGATGACTTCATGGACGATGTGGATATTGACCCTTTCCATGAGGAATTATCCTTGGAGTCTTTGGCCGATGTGAAGGCACCTTCGATCACCGAGTGGATCTTGCAGCCTGCTGTATCGCGGTCTATTGCCAGAGAGCTTAAATCTTTTCTATTGGAGTATACCGATGAAAAGGGTCGAAGTGTGTATGGTGCACGGATTCGGACGTTGGGTGAGGTGAATTCGGAATCGTTGGATGTGTCATATGCGCATTTGGCGGACCTGAAGGCTATCTTGGCATTGTTTTTGGCATCTTCGCCCTCAGAAGTGCTTAAAATCTTCGACATAGTTGCCATGGAAGCCACAGAATTGCACTACCCCAATTACTCGCAAATCCACCAGGAGATTCATGTGCGGATCACGGAATTTCCCAATCTTTTGAGCTTGAGAGATCTCCGGGAGAAAAACCTTAATCAGTTGGTGAAAGTCTCCGGAGTGGTGACTCGCCGGACGGGTGTTTTTCCTCAGTTGAAGTACGTCAAGTTTGACTGTTTAAAGTGTGGGGTCGTGTTGGGCCCATTCATCCAGGATGCAAATACTGAAGTCAAGATCAACTTCTGTACAAACTGTCATGCCAAAGGACCCTTCAAGCTTAATTCAGAGAAGACTTTGTACAGAAATTATCAGAGAATTACGTTGCAAGAGGCACCAGGGTCTGTACCTGCAGGCAGATTGCCCCGCCACAGAGAAATCATCCTTTTGTCTGACTTGGTCGATATCGCAAAGCCTGGTGAAGACGTGGAGATTGTGGGTGTCTACAAAAACAACTACGATGGACACCTAAATGCACGGAACGGCTTTCCTGTGTTTGCCACGATTATCGAGGCCAATTCTATTAAAAGGAAAGAAGTGGGAGGCAAATCTACTTCCTCTGCAGTTGGAGACTACGGAAGCGGCGATGGATCCGGATGGGTTGAAGAGGACGAAAAAGAGTTCCGGAAACTCTCTCGTGAAAGAGGCATCATTGATAAGATTATCTCTTCCATGGCCCCATCGATTTACGGCCATAAAGACATCAAGACTGCTGTAGCCTGCTCTCTTTTTGGAGGTGTGGCTAAGGACATTAATGGAAAACACTCGATTCGTGGAGACATCAATGTGTTGTTGCTAGGAGACCCAGGAACAGCCAAGTCGCAGATATTGAAGTATGCAGAGAAAACTGCCAACAGAGCCGTTTTCGCCACAGGTCAAGGTGCTTCCGCAGTGGGACTTACTGCATCGGTTAGGCGAGATCCAATCACGCGGGAGTGGACTTTGGAGGGAGGTGCTTTGGTGCTTGCAGACAAAGGAACGTGTCTTATTGATGAGTTCGACAAAATGAATGATCAGGACAGAACATCGATTCACGAGGCCATGGAGCAACAGCTGATCTCCATCTCCAAAGCGGGAATTGTAACATCTCTTCGTGCCCGGTGCTCAATCATTGCCGCAGCCAATCCTATTGGAGGAAAGTACAACTCCACGATCCCATTATCGCAGAATGTCAATTTGACAGAGCCCATTTTGTCGCGGTTCGATATCTTATGTGTTGTTCGAGACATTGTGAACCCGGAGGCAGATGAAAGACTAGCATCATTTGTGGTTGATTCACACATGCGTTCTCACCCTTCGATCGAGGAGGAGATATTAAATGGTGCCGACAACGAAGACACAGACATGGAGCATGGGTCTACCCGCAGGGAGAGAATCTCGGCCAGCAACAGGCAGAAGGAGTCGGAGATCTCGCCTATTCCACAAGAAACGCTCACAAAGTACATCAATTTTGCCCGCACAAGAGTGTCGCCCAAGTTACAGCAGATGGACATGGACAAAGTGGCCAAGGTGTATGCAGACTTGCGTCGGGAGTCGATCTCTACCGGCTCGTTTCCTATCACGGTACGTCACTTGGAAAGTATTATCAGAATTGCCGAGGCGTTTGCCCGTATGCGGCTCTCGGATTTTGTCAGCCAGAGTGATTTGAACCGAGCCATCAAAGTCAGCATCGACAGTTTTGTGGGTGCACAGAAGATCACTGTCAGAAGGCAGTTGCAGAAGTCATTTTCCAAGTACACACTTCCATCGTGGAAGCAGTGAAGAGGATCAATACAAACACAATACACATTTTCTTAGAGAAACCAATGCTCACTTTTTTGAGCAGTCGTAGAAGAGACAGTCAAAGAAGAATTTATAAGCCACTAAGCAATCATCATGCAGTTGGATGATAAAGAATTATCTAACACCTAAGAGCCTTCGAAATTATTTTACCGAGACCATCTTTAGAGTCATAGTAAAACTCATACAATCAATAACTTTGGAAGGGCTAGAATGCGGTTTGGCTCGTAGCTTATACAAAGAGTCGCTCTTATAGGTCCATGCAAAAATAGAAAAGTACAGAGTAGATCAACAAATTGGGATTATGCGGTTGGTATCGCCTACTTGAGATAACTACAGTCAGAGTAGTTTACACTGTTGATGCTCATTCACATAGAGGCTTCATACCATTAGAGTATTGAGTAGCTATACAGTTATAATGGCTCAGCTTATACAGATAGCATAGTCTTATATAGATCATTTCATGTATGTGAAATTACATACCTGGCATAGCTCCTACATGTAAAAATGTATACCTTGGATAACACAGTCATAGAAGCATGATGTATCATAAAATAAGTCGTGCCTAGGCTCCTGGATAGTTCAACACTTGAGTTGTTCATGTAGAGACATAGCTTGCACATTCGGCCATTTCACCTATATGGAAAGGATCAAGTCTGCCATAGTGACCCGAATTTAGGAGTTACCAAAAGCTTTCAATGATTTAGTGAGACTAGAAGATAATGATAGCGAAAAGTTAATAACTAATAGTTTTAATCGTTTTTTCTCTACGATACTACCTGCTTTATTCTCAACACAAGTCACCAGAACTTGACTCTCAAATTTTGTTCTTGAAAACTGTATAACCCTTATAATAGTCTAAAACCTCCAAGGTAAGATTTCAAGAAGAAAAATTTTGGAGAGCATTTGCCACTGCGGCACAGGTCAGAAAAGGACGCACCCACTATTTTCAAAGATTTTATGGCCTGAACAGGCTAGGGTATTCTATATTTTTGGGGGTATTAGTAACCGTAAGTGTGGAAGATCTGCTTTTATATTTCTAAATACCACACCACTACAGAAAAAAGGAGCAAAACATTCCCAAGGTGGTTTACATATTTACACAGAGAATTCTGCAGATCAGATTAAATGGACTAGATCAAATGGACAAATTTGCACTAGAATCTATGAACTGGATTAGGTTTGGTATGGACTGTACTCAATTAATCACAACCTGCTCCATACGGTGTTGGATTTTAGTGAAGTATAGCAATTTTTTTCTCTATTCGAGAAAAAAAGTTAATAATATGAGCTTGCGGTGCTATTGAAATTTGTATAAACTGAAGAAGAGTTTCTTCATTCTCCCCGACTTATAAATTCAATATTATCCACTCTACAAAGATGTTCCCAATACTCACTCTGAAACTCATGACTCTCTGGATACTTTCAGTATACTCTCTACTTCTCTTACCTTTACTCTAAGTGAAGCCTGTTAGACACTTTCAGCACTCTTAATCCACTCTTCTATTGCTAGATCCAAAACTACTACACTATCTATAGGTCTTATACAACCACGTTAGTGGATCAACGTCTGTACCCAACCCTCAGTAAATTACTGGTTACTGGCATGTCTGGTGTACTTTTGCCTATAGATAATCAGGCATATACTTGACAATGGAAATGATGGACTGAGTTACACAATATTGTTAAGATACACTTATAGATGTGCTGAAACCTAGTGCAGCCCTCTTATTTAATATGATGACGTCTGTTGCAATTTCGCAGCCAAAGCGCAAATTTTAACGTTGGAAATCCTCAAGGATCAGTAAATCATAGCTAAATTGCCGGCGTTAAAAGTGCATAAAAGATCCGTTGTTCACACGGCATAGAATTTCTTCCATTGTAGAATGGTTATGAGATGTGTCATAAAAAGAAACAAATCAAAAGTTGCTGTCAACTGGAACATAGAGAGAACCTTTGGGGGTTATGGGACGTGTCCCATTCTAATATAATAAGTAGTCAGAGAGTAAATTAATTACGAAAGCCGATTTTTGGATCGCTGGCCGGATAATATGCACTAAATTCAAGTCTGGGTTCCAAATTTATTTTAGAAATGCCTTTCCCTGCAACATGAGGTACGGGTGCGACGCGATCATCATCATCAAACGCGCTAGTCCACCAACACCAAGTACCGAGCCACTATACAGTAAACCAGGGGCGTACTGTATACCCTGCAGTCTTCATCCCAGCCTTCACCATGCTTGATCTAGACAAGGCATTGGAGGATGTCCGGGCGTGCCGGGTGATTCCTGAGCACCACGTACAGCAGATCTGCAGCCAGGTGATCGAAATCCTCGTGGAGGAGGCCAACATCCAGGAGATCTTCCCCCCGGTGACCATCTGTGGCGATATTCACGGACAGCTCCACGACCTCATTACGTTATTCCAGACCGGTGGCGAGTGTCCCGGTACCCAATACATTTTCCTCGGTGACTTCGTGGACCGAGGGTTTTACTCACTCGAGAGTTTACTTCTACTAATAATCCTAAAAATCCGCTACCCGGATCGTATTACGCTCATCAGAGGCAACCATGAGCTGCGGCAAATAACTACGGTGTACGGGTTCTACGACGAGTGCCTCCGCAAATATGGGTCGGTGAATGTGTGGCGTTTTTGCTGCGAGGTGTTCGACTACATTTCATTGGGGGCGGTTGTAGGCGGAGAGGGCGGCGTGTTCTGTGTACATGGCGGTCTTTCACCTGACGTGGACACCTTGGACGAAATCCGCCGCTTAGACCGCAAGCAGGAGGTGCCTCATGAAGGAGGCATGTGCGATCTTCTATGGTCAGACCCGGACGATGTGGCAGCGTGGCTGCTTTCACCACGTGGCGCGGGCTACCTCTTCGGCCGCAACGAGGTTAAGAAGTTTGCCTACAAGAACGACATTTCGCTCATAGCTCGTGCACACCAGTTGGTGATGGAGGGCTATAAAGAGATGTTTGACGGTGCGTTGGTCACAGTGTGGTCTGCTCCGAACTACTGCTACCGGTGCGGAAACGTAGCATCGATTTTGACCATCGGCGAAAATTTGCCGAGAAGCTATAAGGTGTTTGATGCACTGAAGCTGGATGTGTCGCAGGTAACCACGAAGAACCCTGTGGTCGACTACTTTATTTGAGAACAGGAAGGTGTTAAGGAATACAATAGATACTAAAGAAAACGGAAATCATATGAAGGTGAAAGTTTCAATTAAAATGGAAGCTATTATTGAAGAAATGGAAGTGCTGGAATATTATTTAGGAAGTAGTGCTAGAGGAGCTTAAGGATGGACGGCCAGGTGTCGTTCCAAGCACTCCTATTTTAGGGGTATATTGGCCTGTTCTGTTACACTGGCAGGCTTCAGTGACAAACTATGAATATTCTTCGATTCCATAAAGTCCAAGGCCCTTTTATCAGCCTGGCGCCACTTCAATGTACCGAAGTTGGGCCTCCCAAAGTTGGTACATTTAAGTGCTATAAATGGAATGGTCAGCTTTAAAGGAAATAGGCCATGCCCCCAACGAAGCTGTCCAGACGTGTTTACCTAAGACTTTCTTTGGGCTCTACCTCATTCTGTACGGAACAATCATCCTTTTGATTGGCAGTTTAATTTTCTATTAGTGGATTCATCTGGCCACGGGGCCTATTCCAAAGGAAGAAACTCAAATCAGAAATACAGAAATATAGAAATACAGATTTAAATATTCACAGAAACAGAAATACTAGAGAATAGATTATAGAAATTGCATGCTGGATTGAACACTGTACTGCAAATTTTCCAGAGAATGTGATGAGCTCGATCTCGCAGTCTTGTTTTTACTTACCCACAGTACTGAGACTTTAACGTGATTTCAGAACATTGGAGAAGCTATTTAATCTAGGAGCAAGAAAATAAAGAATGCGTCCGAGAAACGAAGTTCATTGTTGGAACCTTGGCGAAATGAAGGCCTTTGCAATATCTGTTCTGCATGCAAATTATTCTTTCATAATTGTCTAATGCGTGCGAATCAGCGGTTCCCAAGCGTGTAGCTTCCATTCAGCTTAAACCTTGACCTGCAGTCGGACTTTCTGCTGCCCTGTCCCGTACCGCATGCACCTTTCACGTGTGCGCAGCGCAAACTCCTTCCCACCCGCGTGTGGTTGGGAACCCGCGGAGGATGCGTGGAACTAACGCGAAAGCCTTGGACGTGAAAGCTAAGCAAAACAAATAGCAAGCATCTGAGCGTAAACAAAGGCAAAGCAAAAAAGCTCTCAAAGCATCATGTTAGCAGCTACGCAGACATGAACCGATTTCTTTTTTTTTGAACGGATGAATCCCATATGGAACACACATGTGCCAAATTTGAACCAGCTTGATCTGAAAACCCTCATATACAGTTACAAACTAATATACATTCTCAAGCTTTTCCGCGATGACGCAACTAGAAATAAATTTCAGAGCCTGTACACCTGATTCAAGAAAATAAGAACTCTAGTGATGTTAATTCACAAGCATTTTAAGTAATGTCACCCTTGGTATAGTTCCACAGTCGTCAGCTCCACATTCCTAAGCTCCACAATTGTTTCAATTTATTTGATAGTTTCTTCTTACTAACGCCTTCTTTCTTTGCCCCTGCGAGCGTGACACATTCTTTGATAACTGCACAGAGACCGGCATATTGACGCGGATAATCTGCTATTTAAACATAATATTGATAGGTGCAGCTGCTGGAGTCCATCACAGGAGTGCGAGATTTCAATGATCTGCAAGCTGCATGACCATGCATGTACACTCTTTATACAGGCCGGTAAAAACACATAAGGTTTCGTGTGTTATAAGTATAAAGAAAATTTCTTCTGCTCGCACGCTCTCCCTCTCATCTCTCACTTTCTTCCCAGAAGACTGAAAAAGGCTCCAAATCTAGAAATAGGTTTCTAAATTTATCGTTGCATTCTTCCTGACCCCTTTTCAGTCCATCGATTTCGTGCTGGTTTCACCTGGTCTTCAGTTTCCCATAAGAGTTGCCCTACATAACCATCCCTCAAATCTTCATCATGCATTTCTTCCACATCATTCTCTTGTTTTGGGCCGTCACAGCCACCGCAGATAAAACTTCCAGCACCTCGGACTCATCCAGTTCCTCCAGTTCTGAGACTCCTACTTTGGTTTGGGTAACCGGCACAAACTCTCTTGGTGTCCTCCAGACTTCCCAGTCCGCATACTCACAAAAGTTTGGATCTTTCTACAATTCTTTGTCGTCAGTCCCTTCTGGAAGTATCGACATAGGCAGTGTTTCGGGAACCGTAGGAGGTATGCGAAAATACTCGTATACCACCATCAACAGTGCCGAGCGTGCTCAGACCACGAACATTGTTCTCAAAGTGTTTCCCTTTATTTCTGCATTATTGGCATTATTGAGTTTGTAATTGTTGGTCCTTGATCTCACTCCAAGGTTGTTTAGGTGTCTCAAACTTGTAAAGTTGCATCACTTGAAACTTTTTGATTCACCTCACCCGAAACTGCCGATTCCCCTCATTTAGAACTTAATAATTTAAGGTGTCACCTTAGGAGTTGCTAATACTAGACATCGTCAGCGATGGTGGCATTATTTGGTTTTTGATGTTCGCTCATAATCTGCGCAATTTCCGTGGTCAAAGCATTAAAAAGAACCCTTGGACATCGTTATAGAGTCCTTATTGGGCTTGCATAAAATCCCGAACTTACATAAATCTGTTCTTATTTCTTAAGAATTATTCGTAACTTATTTGTAGCTTATCCCACCTGGTCACCTTAGCTTGGCAAAGATTATCTCAGTCGCGTGCAACTGCAATCAATTACCGCGGAGCATCCACGCGAACACTCTTTCAATGTAAGCATATGCGTAATTACGTATTGACAGAGCAACCTTTATCGACACAATGAAGTCAGCTCAATGAAAATACCTACCCCACATCTCAGTGATTCTTATGCCGGTTTATGCTAACCGACTTTAATTCTGTGATTATGCATGTATCATCATAAAAGTGAATATGGACATTTCGCTTACACTATGTGCACGATACTATTACGCGCTCGGCGGGTTGTAATCCCGCATGCGTTCTCGAAACTATAGCGGCAAAAATCTCAAAGATGCGACACTGGCGAGCTGTTCGTACTGCACATATTTTTCGGCGTTTGTTTTTCGGACACCGCCAGCGGAGATAATGTGCATTCTATGTAGGATGAGCATGTCTTACCCTCCCGATAATCATCAATAGGCTAAATTCTGTGACTTTGAAAGTAAGTGTGTGTGAACGAAGTGGAAAAGGAAATAATGAAAGCCGGTATTTGAAAAGTGGCTAGCGAAAGCACCAAAGAAATGTTTGCAGGAATTCATTTTGCTCAATTATAGATTTGTTAATATAATGCGCCAAATCAACTTTTTGTATTGAGGTTTATTATGCACAGGTCTTATTGTCAGCAAACTTCGTGACTACCACCATTTCCTCAAGGGATGTCTTACCAGATTATAGCAATTGGGGAAATCATCGATTTAAAATGACATTCGAGTGAATTTTCAGTGTGGTTCAATTTGATACTACATGTTTCTTTGTATCAAGATTGAAATCAAGTTCAAGGAGGGATTGAAGGGGGACATACAAGAGGAATATAAAGAGACATCAAGGTCGCATGATATGTGAGACCGAGCAATCGACTGCATCTAAGATCTTTCGAATAACTGTCCTAGCTCATTGTATAGTCCCTTTTTCATAAGGTACTGGTACTTGATTTTCTGGCTGCAACTCAACTCATTCCAAAAAAAAAACGAAATATGACCTTCGGAAAGTATATTTGTAGTATAGTGCTCTCGCCATTATTATGAACATCATGAACCACTAATATACCACACCTATGCACCTCCACTGGAAACGTGTGTATTGACACGTGCTTGTAATTTGATATTTCGTTGTATTGATCACGTGATCATAATATACAATTGGCCACATGGCTTCATGACTGCATTTAATGCAGCTTGGTTATAAATAAGTTGGAACAGTATGTTTTATGGGCATTTCTGCTCTCAGGATTTTGAAATGGGCCGCACGGCCATGAGCCACACTTTTCGCGAACACCCACCACGATAACTCATGGCGGGGAACTCGTTAAACGCAAGAGAAACATCGCCCGTCCAGGTGAAACAGGAGTAAAACAGCACTTCAGGCTGGTTTTTTTTAAATCGTCATTAATACCCGAACCATCGAGTGGGCTTCATATACACACCCCTCCCACGTCGCGGCCCTCCAATGATCACCTACGCCAACGGAGAATCTACGGCTTTATTGCCGTCAGGCGACTCCACCAAAAACAGGAACTTGAAGTTGTCCTCGCTTGTTCTAGAAAACACGGGTTCTGTTGCTAGAGACCACGTATGTATAATTGTAAAAATCCTTCATGATACTCGAAATCTTAGTATCAAGGTGATTCTAGTGTCAAATCCGTAAATCCTGTTGACTTTATGAATTGTGTGATTTCTGTGGTTCCTTGCTTTTTTGACTTTTCGCTTTTTTGACTCCTTGCTTTCGTTGATTCTTGTGAAGCCTGTGAATTCTGTGACTCATGTGATATTTAACAGAGTCCGTGCCACATGTCAGATCCTGAGAATTCTGTCGCTTATGTGAAATTTTTGATTCTTACAGACATTTGTTGATATTGACGCAGGATAGCACTACATCCATCTTTCATCCCCTTAGTATACATAAATTCATCTTCACCATACTAACTCAAGATGGCTAATGAAAGAACGTTCCTTGCGTGGCTACGCACATCGCTCTCGCTTGTCACCATTGGAATCGGAATCGTACAGTTACTCAAAATGAAAAAAG
Organism: Metschnikowia hamakuensis; assembly: GCA_002370815.1. Classification (NCBI taxonomy): domain Eukaryota; kingdom Fungi; phylum Ascomycota; class Pichiomycetes; order Serinales; family Metschnikowiaceae; genus Metschnikowia; species Metschnikowia hamakuensis. The sequence continues at coordinate 39,076 of NKZZ01001382.1, forward strand.
AGCAGGACAACATCCGACAATATGCTAAACCCGTGGGTGCATCTTTTGTCATAATCGGTATAGCAACGTTAGTTATGGGCTTTTTACGCTACTTTCGTGTCCAGTCTATGTTGGTCACATCTTTTTATCCTGCATCGCAGTACTCCGTTTCGTTGGTGGTGATGTTGGTATTGGCCTTGATTCTGGTGACTCTTTTCTTGGTGCTACAGGCCAACTAGTGCATTCCTTATATAAGGCTATTTTCTTTATGTTCCGTTTTGACCCATTTTCCGTATCATTTTACTCTTTTGCAAAAGTTTAATAATTGTCATCGTTAGAAAGATGTACCAGCTATTTCAACTTCTGTGATTTCTCTTGCAACCGTCTTTAAAGATCAGCCTGCACATAGATTCGGAATTTATTGTGGCTCGTATGCTTAGGCTTCTCATTTAACCGTCTCCCCTTATTTATAGGAACAAGTAACTCCCTGAAAAGCAGCCTCATAGAATGTTGAGTTTTCGAAATTGTGAAAATTAAAACAAGTTAAAGTAGTAAGTAGTATTAATGATATTCGGGGGCGTTTAGGGCTTGCGCCCTTACACGTGATGCGTGCGCTTTATTTGCCATCGCACTACAACAAATTTTCCTCCCCCTCGCGCAACTCGCACATTTTCCGCCACCCTCGACAGTACACTTCTACATCTATATCAATATATAAAAATGGTATGTACGAACGGACCATCATGATTCTATATTGGCCTAATTCCTGATTCTCGGCTGGGCTGATTCCTTTGTTACCGAAACATTTGTCAAGAATACATCCTTCAAGTTGTTGTTCGAATTTCTGTCCGGGCTATCTCTCATCCATGACCTCAAAAATCTTTTTAGACCCTTCAGACAGTGCAAAGCTTTCAGTGGATCCTTCGCCATTATGCAAAGCTTCAAATGAATATCACTATGAATCACGCTAGATCTCAAGGGATTTCTTAATGATGTCCCCCTTTACACCACCAAAAGATACAGAGCTCAGCCAGCTACTGAATCAGCAGATCACATCTCAATGATTAATACTAACTCTTTTAGGGTAAGGTTCACGGTTCCCTCGCTCGTGCAGGTAAAGTTAAGTCTCAAACTCCAAAGGTCGAGAAGACTGAGAAGCCAAAGCAGCCAGTCGGTAGAGCTTACAAGAGATTGTTGTATACCAAGAGATTCATCAACGTCACCTTGGTCAATGGTAAGAGAAAGGCCAACTCCAACGCTGCTTAAACTCACCAGAGACGGCTCTATTCTAATGATTTCATCCTAGTTAGGACAATGATGTATACTTAATCGATAATCATTGCTATGCATAGTATTGTATTTTCACTTGATCAAATGGCTATTCGCTAGTAAACTCTAGAGTAATTATTGCTGCGGCTACTTCCACTGAGGGTGCAACTTATAGCAGTACACGCGTGAACGGACCTCCACGGTCTCCTCATCCTCGTCGAACATTGGCTTCCAATTAACCATTTCCATCAACTCTGCCTTAAACTCGAATTCCTCGCAAGTGGTGAAGAATTTCAAGTCCTCTTCCAAAAGCCACGGTCTGTGTGGGCTGAACACCACCAAACAAGTGCCGTCCTTCTTGGAGAAGTTTCTGCAGTTGCTCAAAAGCTTTCGGTGCTCTGTGTGGTTGAAAACCAAATCCGACAAGATTATCAAATCGAATTTATCCTCTTCTGTCACCGTTTTGGGTAGGTCTTCCTCTGAAAGCTCGTCGTAGCACAATGCTCTCTCGTCTTGACCCCAGATGAACCCAGATACCTTAACATTTGGTGGCTTGGGCATACCGCCACAATGATCCACGTTATACTGAATGTGTGATAATAAATCTGGGTCCGGGTAGTCTGTGCAGATGACTCGTGAGGCACCATTTATACCACATACCAACGACGGTAAACCTGCAGCTGCACCCAACTCCAACACCCTTTTCCCCGTAACCAACTCTTTAGCGTGAGTGTCCAAGTAATCGGCGGTGTATTTACCTGCGTTCCACAATAAATGACCCCAAAGCGGCGACTTTCCCACGAGTTTGAGCTGGATTGTCGAAGGCTCATGCTTGTTGACTCGAGTGTACTCTACGAAATGCGATTCAGGAGGAGGCAACAAGAAACCCTCAGGCTCCTGGAATATATCGAGGTCACACTCGTTGTCTGACATTTGAACGGGCGAAGGTTTTGGTGTAGAGATCTTCGGGATGTGAAGCGTATACTTCGCGCGATGACCCTAATAAATAACCTAAGTAGATACTGAGACCTGATTTTGGAGATTGACAATGTAACTTTGCATCTTGGGAATTTTTTAATCGTCGATTTGCATATTAGTAGTTTTGTCCATCTAGCAAATTTGGTCTACTACTAATTTTGTTGATTGTCTATTGGTATTTTGTCAATTGGTAGTTCTCCTAAGTGAAAGTATGCACAATAATAATTTGGGCAATTCAACAAAAACAGTGTTTTTGCCGCTGGGAGTCGTTATTGGTCAAACTCAACGCTTATTATCAACTCTGCTGAACCATGGCTACAGTGACGAATATTTTTGGTGTGATGCTGTGCGAGTGTCTACTCTAATTGTTCCAGTTATATACAATTTGTCACGTATGTTGAATCTCGATAAGGTGCATTATACAAGAGCAAATGCCTTTCAAACTTTGATCAATTTATGATAGAATCAAAACCACACATCCATTAAACAACATTATAACAAAATTCTCTAAACTTTGCGAGGGATATCTGACATTGCAGGCATCCACTTAAACGCAGAAATATTGCTAGAAGAACTAAAAAACGACAACTGCAGGACTCGAACCTGCGCGGGCAAAGCCCAAAAGATTTCTAATCTTTCTCCTTAACCGCTCGGACAAGTTGCCTTATTGCAAAAAATAAAACTTTGGTACCTAATATCAAAGCAATATTTTGTTTTATTGTAATCTTGAACAGATTTGGGATATATTTGCCCAGATATCGGATGGTTTAAAATAAAATACGAGAAAACCGAAAACTGGAACTGATGGCTTTTATTTTTAAGTTAAGCGAGAACAGTATATGTAGGTAGTGCCAATCTGCTACAAGCTCTTTCGTATGAAATTAATTCAAAACAATTTTTTTAAGCTATTAAAACCTTCTTTGAAATATATTTAAATGTAAAATGAAGTAGGACTCAAGAAGGTTTAGATATGGTTTTTTTGATTTTCTGAATCGGAAAATATCATAATGAAGGGGGTTTTCGGTAAGCGTCAAATTTTCCCTTTAAGTGGTTGACTATAATCCTCTTTAGACAGTGTATTCCTCGCAAACAAAACCCATGACTTGAAAAAGGTTTGTGAATGGTGTTTCGGATGCTTCTTGTCTAACATATAGTAACTAGATTCTTCTTACAATCTTTCTTCTCAAAATGTGATCGCGTTGTTTTGTTATCAATCCCAATTTCCCCGCAGACTTTACAAATCACTGGAGGAACCCTCACTCTTTAAAAAAAATTTAAACCACCGACAAAAATCGAATTGACATGAATATTCAAAACGAGCCAGACTGATAATTCCTTTTTGTGTTAACATCAAGGTGCAGTATTTGCGACGAAAAATTAATCGGCGTTCATGAGGTCCATTCGTTTATATTCACAATGAGACTCGCGGATATCATGACTACAAGACCAAAACGAGAATCACCAAAAATTTTAAAATGCAAGATCAGAAATCAAAAAATTTCAAGATATGTTTTTGATACTTTATCAAATTGCTATAATCAATTAAGAGATTGGGGAAAGGAGTTAGGAAGGGAAAAAGGGGAGAATTAATGAGACTTTACAAAAAACAGAAAGTGAACACGAACTTGTGACTGCTTTTATTGGAATAGAATGATTAATTTGAAAAACTTTTCAGACAATAATTTTTTTACAATTCAAATTTCGGAGCGTAAGATTTTTTTGCAAGGGATGTACGGGTGGCTTGTACTAATGATTGCAAATTTAATGAACTCTATGGCTAAATTTGAGGGTTTTCGGTCGGATAAGTTAAAGTGACAGATGATCAAACTGTAAATTTTTGTTCAATGTTTTATATACTCATGAAGTATTTGATTGCTTTAGCAACTCTACAGCGATATTTACTGTGATTTGTGGACGGGCTATGGTGAAATTTCGTATCTCAAGTCTGTGAAGTACATGGGACAAATTTACCAGGCAAGCTGAAAGTATTGTGGAGTACGCAGGTACACTATAGAGTAAACGGGTATATTTCAGGACAAGTAAATAAATTGAAGGGCACCAAGACAAAGATATCACCAAATGTGCATATAATTCACCAATTGCTTTATTGAAAATAGAGGGTATTCCGCTACTACAAATCAAATCATGACTTTATTGTGTTTAATGACAAATTCACAAACCCGTTACTGTTTTTAAAAAATTTCATTTGCTACTTTCCCCATTAGTTACTAGAGATGTATCTTTCGCGAAGCACTTGCCTCATACGCCATACACTCCTAAAGGTTGCTACTAAAACTCCGCCATACACTTTTTTCGATGAGCAATCTTACGGTCAACAATTCAAAAGGAAACAGTATTTTCGACAGATTCAAGATTGAAAAAGGCACAAGCTGTTGTAGACGACGCAGTGAAAGGTTGATATATGCGCTTGCAGATACTCCACGCGCGCACTCAGATTTAGTGATGCCTAATTAATTGACATCAGAGAGTAACAAAATTCGATTACAAGGAAGCCAAGCCAGCTGAAATGTCCAGATATACACTAGGGAGAATACCGAAAGAAATTGAGCACATTTTTCGGATTTACGAGAATACTGCACAGTTAATCAAGCCTTCCTTAGATCCGGCAGTCAGCAACTTCTTGAACAAAAGCAACTCCTTTTACGAAAACTTCAGCCAACTGAAACTCCGCCTGAGAAATAGCCTCTCAAGTATAACATACAACCCACGAGATTTCCCGCCCGTCTTAGATGAGGCATTGGCCAGCGTCTTTAGGGACTCTTTACACATAGAACAAGAGCTTCCGAAGTTCTCCAGGAACATATCCACAGATTATCTAATAGCCAACGAATCTGAAGAACCGCTAGTAAGCCAAAGAAACAAGCGGACAAAAAACTTTTCCGATTACCAGGCCCGTATCTTGTCCATGTTTGCTTCATATTACACTCCACTTGATCACGTTCCAAAGCCATCGCGTCTGTCATTTGCATGGTACAGACGACTTCTCCGAAGCACACCCGTTGTGTTTTTTGTTCGACAAAAACACTTGCTTATGGATCAAACGAGCATTGGGGAACAAAATCTACCGCTAAGGAACTTGGAGGCGAACATAATTGAACTCCGGCGAGAAAAGTACTCTTCGAACAGTGATATAGACAAAGAGACTCGAAATTATCATTTGACCGAGCTTGACACCCCAGACTTGCTCGGTCTTGCCATCCGGGCTGAACTGTTTACTCTCAATGAAAATAACATTTCGTCTCGGGAGTTTTGGCGGGGTTTAGAACCACAGAACGATAAATTACTAGAACGAGTTAGAATGTTTCAAAAACCCACAGTACTTAATGGAGAAAAAATTCTTGGTTGGCCTTTGCCCGTCGATATTATACAAGAATATCCGATGTCTGAGATAATGACAAAAATAAGACAATTGGATGATGTCACCGATATCGCAAGCGTGTTTCCTTTCGATATTGCTTACAACGGCTTACACATGCTCACTATTGAAGCCAGCGTTCTAAGAGATAATCATGCGGATATGCTTGATATGCTTGAGGCAGCTCTGGACTTCGAAGTGTATGCTATGCGAATTGCCAAGTCCGCAGTTTCCGAAACAGATTTCAAGAGCTCCCCTCATAAACTTTCGAGTGCCACTTACGATCAACTCATAGAGCATGCCAAAGCCTCAGAAATAAACGCACATAACTCTTTACTCCACAGAATTGGAGAATGGGGCTTGATATCTGTGGAGGAAAACAGCCTGGCCTCTGCGTTCTACCTATTCAAGTAAAGTAATAAAGCATTTTAAAATTGAATTTATTAGGGCCCTGAAATCTCACTTGGGGATCTTAGACCTAACCAATTGGCCATTACGGTTAGTTATGTAGTGCCGTACATCCTGCTTTTAGAGATTTACTTGTGGTTTAATTTTTTTTCTTATCTGATTAAAAAAGGTCTTTGCGGTTTTTTTTTCTTCTATTTAAAAGAATTTATCATGTAGCTAGTGAAAATCATCTTGTAATGCATTGCTGTTTTTTTTTTTTTTCACCTAAATCTATTGGAATCTGTCTTGTTCCTCTACATAGCGTGTAGTTGAACCGCACGAACATGCAAGTCAACTTAGGTGCCACGCAAGTACTAGCATGCTCCGCTACAGGTTACGGCTTGAGTTCAAGCTCCTCCTCTTGACCACCGCCTTATTCGGAATTGTGATTTTTCGCAATGGCATATACGGCCCCAGAACTACGACCAGAAGCTCATTCAAACGTGCCCTGAAGAGCCTGTTTCTCGCAGATGACAACTACAATCCAGACCCGATTTCCCCACAGTATTTGAGTGCTCTAGAACTGAGCACGGACCATTGTCCGGACTACTTGGACTACTCGAAAGTCCCTCACCCTCCTTTTTCTGAAGGCATTTTCGCCTATCCTTATATGAGGCCAGCTCCTAAGTGCCGCACCTTCAAGTCACAAGCATTGGAAACGCTTATTACCGATTTGAAGAACAAAATTAAGGACCAGGACCTTGCCCGGTTGGTGGAAAATACTTTACCCAATACTCTTGACACCACAATTTTATGGCATACAGAAAATGGTATTGACGGCCTCCCCGAGACGTTTGTGGTCACAGGTGACATACATGCAGAGTGGCTCCGAGACTCGTCTCGTCAGCTTTCCGTGTTTATGCCTTTGGTGAAATATGACTCGCTGCTTAAGCAACTCATGAGGGGTGCCATCAACACACAGGCCAGGTTTATTAAGATCGCGCCGTATTGTAATGCCTTTCATCCACCTCCGGAATCTCGGGTCAAAAAGGGAACTACTGCCCAAGATTCCGTATTTCCAGTTCCCGATTGGACCAAAGTATTCGAGTGCAAATATGAGATCGACTCGTTGGCGTCATTCTTGACATTGACCAATGATTACTTAGAGCATTCCGGTCATGATTTGTCAGTGATTAATCTGGGGTGGCTAAAGGCTTTTGAGAAAATCCTTACAGTGTTGCGCCGTGAATCGGTGCCACTGTTCAATGCCGAAACCGGATATGCCAATTCAGCCTTTTACACGTTCCAAAGGTACACAAATATTGGCTCCGAGACTCTCCCCTTATCTGGAGAGGGCAATCCTGTCAACTACAACACGGGGTTGATTCGCTCGGCATTCAGGCCCTCTGATGATGCAACTATCTTACAATTTTTTATCCCGGGGAATGCTCACATGTTAGGAGAATTAAGACGCTTAAGGAGAAATGTCTTTGATAAACCTAGCGTGCGCTCTCATGGCCATGAACTTCACATTCAGCTCACCGAGAACTTAATTACGGCCATAGACGCGGGATTGAAAAAGTATGGTATTGTTGATCATCCGCGCTGGGGGCGCGTTTTTGCATATGAAGTGGATGGCTACGGCGGAGCTACTTTCATGGATGATGCCAATATTCCATCGCTTCTATCGCTTCCCGAATTGGGGATTGTAAATATTGATGATGAGGTGTACCAAAATACCAGAGAAATGATATTATCCAAGAATGGAAACCCATATTATTTACGGGGTCCCTATTTTGAAGGTGTTGGTGGACCCCACGTTGGTATTCGTCACGCATGGCCCATGTCTCTATGCGTCCGCATAAGGACATCCAATGATGAAGAAGAGATTATGGAGAATCTTGAACGCCTTATGAAAACAACAGCCGGTTTGGGTCTTATGCATGAAGGCGTCAATGTGAACTACCCCGAGGGAATAGAGTACACACGGCCGTGGTTTTCATGGTGCAACTCCGAGTTTGGAAAAACTATTCTCTATTTGGCTAAGCACAAGCCTCATTTGATTTTCAAAAAAGAATATGCAAACCAGCCTTACGATTTGGATGCACTTTTTAAAGAAAGCTAACGCAATTCTTATGACTTCTTTGAGTAATCTCAATTCGGAATTTCAGTCTACATCAGTATAATTGGAATTCTGCGCCTCTACCGCCTTATATACTCTGCTATGTTTTCCGCTGTCTTGGATGATGCAACCTTGGCCGAGTTCTCGAAGGCGGCCTGATACCGTGCCTGCAATTCTGTATCCTCATCACCCAATTCGGTGTTTCTGTCTTCAGGAAAGGTGTAATGTCTTTCTGTGCCATCCTCATCGTCTCTTTCAACCTCTCCATTAAGATCTTCTTCGTAATCCGAGAGAACCTGCGAGTCCTCGGGGTATCCGCTCTGGCCCTCTATATCCAAGTCCTTCATCAATTTATTCAAAGATGTGGCTTTACGAGCTTTTTCATCTTCCTCCTTTTGCTTCAAAATTCTTTCTCTCTCGGCCAAGTAGAATTCATTGTACTCATCAACCTTCTTGTCCACTGCCTCCAAAAACTCATCGAATCCTTCCCCAGTGTAGGCACTGCAGCTGGCAACATCAAGTTGTGAGTAGAACTCCTCTAACATCAAAGACATAGAGTTCACCAAACTACCCATGTAACCGGACGAGAAACCATCATCTCCGTTCAATTCTTGGTCCTTTGTCAAATCTATCTGGAACTTCTCGAAGTCCTGCATCCACTCTCGGGCGAAATCAGCCTTCTTCACATCTGTCTTGTTGAAAACAATGACCATGGGAAGCTTGGTCTTATATAAGATCGAACATGCATATAACATGTTGGAAATGAAAGTCGTGGGGGACGCTGTTCTTGGCGTATCCACAATGTATGCTATAACTGTAGGAAAAGTGGAAGCGAAAGCCTCGGTGATAATTGCTCCAGATGCAGACCAAACGAAGCATTCAATCTGACCGGGAGTGTCGATGATGATGTGTTCCAATTGCTCTGATTTTTTTTCCACTAATTTAATGACCTGGTCGATTTTTGTGGAGAACAAATTTAACGACGTCACGATCGCACCATTGGGCCCAAGATTATACTTTTCCATGACTTTCTTGTATTTGATAGAGTCCCTGATATCGATGTTGGCTCCAAAAGGAACTTTGAGCACTGCTGGATCGAGGTTGATAACATAAGGAACCTTTTTCTGTGTGTGGAGGTGTGAGTTTAGTCTTTGCATAAATGTAGACTTACCAGATCCGGCCATGCCTATGCAAATAATGGTAGCTGGTGCCATTTTGTGTTGAGCGTTAGGGAAAGGGGGTGTTGATCTGGGGTAAGTAAAAGCTTTGTCAATTGCTCTCCTGTGACTTTTTTGATTCTTGAGATGATCATTGGCGCGGTGTATGCAGGATGAGCTTGATCATTACCAAGTACGTAGATAATTTAAATTCAAGATAAGATGTGTATTATAAATTCGCGCTAGTATTGGGCGGAGAATATAGAATAATATGAATTTTTAATGCAGTAGTAATCAATAGAATACCTTAAATATTTCTAGCTTTTTGGAAATTTTAACATGTCATGTCCATACTTTGAGATTGTCATGATCAGTGAAGAGTTTGATTATGAACCATATTTGGCCAAGACCCTCTCAGTTATACCCTCGTAGATAGATTCATGTTCTAAAATCTGGAGACTCTCAGCCTCTGCATTGAACACTTTTTCCGCTTTCGGAGCACCCGGCCCAGTTAGGTTGGGCATTGGCTGTTGTTGCTGCTGTTGATTCATAAGATCCTGGACAGCCTCCTGATCGTTCATCAAAAGTGAATAGACAGGTCTGAGCCCAAACAAATTCACAAAGTACCACGAAATTGCCGAAACATAACGTGCATTCAAATTTGGAGTGTGCACTCCACTCTGAAGCATGCTTTTGAATCCATCTGTGAGGGGAAATGGGAGTTTCATCACCACAGACCCAGCAAAGAAGAAATTCACCCATGCCATAATTAATGTTTGGGGTACAAAACTCATCAAATTACCCTTTGCCATATTCATGAGTGCATCATTGGAACCCATTTCGGCAAGCGGATTCTCCGGCTTGTTGGGGCTTTCAACTTTGGCGTAGAACTCCTCTGATTTAAGGGTTATTATTAGATAATTCTGCCTCGTTTCAAATTCTCGTTTACTTAACACGTAGAAGTTTTCACGAAATACCGTGGCACGTTTAAGAAAATCACTGTTTTGTTAGTAACAGATAGAGATGTGAGGCTAATGGAATACATACCTTTCTCTCGCAGTTTTGTACGGAACTGATTTTGGTTTCAGTGCCAACAAAAATGTGAGATGAGACCGCAAAAGTCCAACGAGAACCATTGCAACCGAGATGGGGACAATCATCCACCATTTTAATCGCGGGTCCAAGAGCAAGTCTTCCATGATCATGTACTATGAAGCGATAAGACTGGTCTCACTTGAATTTTGGTTGGCGGTTATGTGCACTACTTTCTCAAAAAACCGCGTCGTGTGGAGCTGAAAGTGAATTGAAACAAGTGGCAATTGTATTTATGAGCGCGGCTCTTGACTGAATAGAGTCGAGTATTTTATGTTATTGCTCATATTGCAAACCATTACGCCTTTTTTCTCTGAAACATAACGATCTACTAACTTCAGAAATAGAGGCGTCTTGTAAAAACTGCTCACCAGGGATCAGAGACCAGACCAGTTACACTAGAGAGGAGCACCAAATTTTTTATTGATCTTTCAACTCATTAAATTTAGGTGATATTAAACCAAATCCAGTGATAGCGTCTAAGGTTTAGAATTTTCTACTCGGACTGTTGTAGCCAAGATACTCAGATATACTATTCGGCAAAGACAAGTGAGAAAAAAAAAAACATATAATGAAAAAGAAAATGAGTTTACAAGATATCCTTTTTTGAGTTTCAATGAATCTCGATAACACATGTATTTTCAACCTTCCATTGATCTTCTCTTCAATTCCTAGTGGCAATTAATCAAGATCCTTCCATTCCTGTGCTGTCTGTAGGAAAAAACTTTCTGATTACTTCACTTATACAAGTCACTTATACAAATCATCGCTCAATTCATTCCCATAAATTAGCTGAAGATCCAATCAAGTATCCCTTGAGACAAAATCACACGAGTGATTCGCATCATAGTAACATTTCATAAACGCATATGTTTTCACGGACTGGATGCAAAATCGAGCGTAAAATGCGCTTTTGCGTTGCTTTTAATATTCAAACATCAACCAATACACAACACGAACTCTTTCTCCCAATTATCAATTCTACTTAAATTAATTGGTTCTTTGATAATTGGTAGATTGAACAGTTTACGTGAAAGCTCTATACTACGCTTTTTCTTCAACCCAAATTATTTCACTGCTTGTGCCAATCACTTTCAATGTGTTACAGAAGTGCAACTTATACACCAGCTCACGGTCCGAAGTGGTTTTGTGGCTCTGCTCATTCGCTAATTGAAACCATTCCATCTGATAGTTGCTTAAAAATTAAAAAAATAAAAAAGAAGAACCTGTAGATATAATAAGTAAAAGAGCACTATGGCATAGACTAACTACTAGAAGTATTAGGGACCACACTATTTAACATATAAAATTGTTGTTTAATAATTGAAGTAGGATTTAAAGACCTGTCTAGGATTACTATAGCAATGGCTAAAAGGGCGCGAGATATCATAGAATTATTATGGAGCAAATGTTAATTAAGGGGCCTCACACCTTTCGAGCAAATGTCCATATTCCTACAATTTCCTAACTTTTTGTACTGAATTCAATGACTATGTCTGCTTAAGATGCTATTTCTGTGAATTCTTGGGGGTGACATAGCTCAAGAGGGGTTGATGACGAGAATATTGGACGGGTTGTGTGCAGGTCTAACGATAGTTTATCCTAAAACTCAAAATGTTTACTAGAAATAGAGATATACTCGGGATTAGATGGGCAATTTTCAAGCAAAATAAAATATTTTTACTAGTTTCTTAGTATAGCACACGTGATTTTCACACTGATCCATTGTACATTTATGATTGAAACTTAGAGACCATAAAACCCACCATAGGATTGTAGTGTGAATCTCAGAAACTTCAAGAATCTAGTTTATATTTGATACTTATAGCTTATCATCAGTATTCTTGAAAAAATCCATTTTGTGATTTTTGAACATAGTTATGAGTTTTTTATAAATGCTTGAAGCCCTCAACTTACAATAATTTTCANCTTGTGATTTTTGAACATAGTTATGAGTTTTTTATAAAAGCTTGAAGCCCTCAATATACAATAATTTTCAGAACTCACTCTTGTACTCAAAAATAGAATGATGTAGCACAAAAAAGAAGAAATAGATTTTTTTTCAACAGGTCAATAGAATAGAGCAAAATAAAGGTCTAAATTAGTAAACTAATTATTTGGACAC